>OY756360.1:19225821-19471813 GCA_963576895.1 Ceraclea dissimilis
GAGATTTTGTCACTTGAGATTTTGACATGGAACCGCTCCAAATAAGTTTTACTTAATTCTGAAGAAATAATGTAGGTACTGGTAGTAAAATACGTAAAAAAGTAGAGGAATATGATAGAAGTATTGTTACCTGTAATCATTTCTCGGCGTTCTCCCGCGTGACTTGTTGCCCGTGCCCGTGTGACCGGCCTGCTTGGGACTGGGGTTCCCAAAGTGGCCGGGTCATCGCGCTGTGTCACAAGTATCCGCGTCTGGGCTGCCGTAACCACTCGAAGCATCATCAGCCCCACCGCCTCCCATCAACATATCTTTGTCTCCCCCTAATGAACCGGGATACCCCATCCCTCCATTATTCAACCCCATATGTCCGTTGTTATTGTTCATATTCATTGGTCCATTACTTGAACCCATAGGACCGTTGTTTAAACCCATGGGACCACCATTTGATGTCATGGGACCATTGTTCATTCCTATTGGACCGTTAGCGGGTCCGTTATTTCCAGTCATGCTGCTCATTCCTCCTGAAGAACCCATTTGTGGTATTGAGCCCATGGATCCCATCGCACCGGGAGGGACTACTCCACCACCAAGTCTTGATGCGTCATTCGGCGACTGCGGAAGAGAACACAGTGTCAAATATAATTCTTAGTAATAGAAATAAAAAAAAACTAAATTAAATTTAGAAAAATGTCATGAACGCCAATGAAAAAATAACTTATATTCAATTAAGCGAAACGATAAAACAAACAGTTTTAATTCGGCACAATATTTTTTACCAATTCCAAAAAATCAATATTGAAACAACGGAATGGAAAATTAATAGATTGATTTGATTAAAAAATGGTTGGATTCCAATCCTCGTAATTGAGTCAAAGCTGTCAACATGAGAGGCTAGTGCTGTTAGAGCAAATTTTGATTAATAGATTTTGAACAATTTGGGTAAATTGATAAAGAACAATTTGTAAGTGCGTAATACGGGTATCAATTATATTACAGCAATTTGTTACGGAATTTTCATACAAAGCTATCTATGCTGGTGGTAATGTCACAAAGTCTGTTAATTGTCGACATACGACATTCAATTACTATTAATCATTATTCGATAAAGTGGACAAATTATAATGGGCTGTTTGTCCCGGGGATATGATTAGTTTTGTAGTATACAAGTATGTTTGTTGGTCGGCACTTCATGCAATTAATTTATGGTTGAACTTTTTTGAAGCTTCGCAAATTCATGGCGTATAATGAATAGCAATGTTTTTTTGGGAGATGGAAATTTATCGATTGAATTAAAAGAAATGTATTTATTATATTTTATAGACATATTATATTTTATAGAGATATTATTTATAGACATTAGACATATTAGGTACTTGTAATAATCTCTGCAGACGCAACTGATGAGCGAATTCATCAAGACGATAAAAAAATTACGATGGCGATTTAATATTGCGTATAAGTAAAAAAAAAAAACGATTTTGTAAGAATTGCACGGTTTGCTCAACAATGTACTCAAAATTAGCGTTTTTTCCGATTTTTGGAGTTAATTTCGCTTCAATCAAAAAACTTTTATGGTCATTCCCTAGATTTTAATATATATTATCAATACAAAAAAAATCTCCGCGAAAAAGATAGGAAAAAGATCAGAGGTGTTTCTCACATTTTTTTTTCGAGAAATCTATACAAGATATAAAAATATTTTATTTTATTGGGGTTAACTGGAAGAAATCGCAGTTCTGCGATAAGTTCGCCCTAGTGAACAACGTTTTATAATCTGTACTATGTCCATTTTGTATATTTATATGTGTTTGTTGTTTACTTTAAGTTTAAATAAATAAATAAATAAATATTTTACGGTCCATAGAAAAAGGTTTAGTGTATCTACTCTATTTTTGTCAAGCATAAGTAGTAACGGTCGTCGAGATCTAAGGTCTACCGTTTTTAGAAATTTTTGAATTGTCAATATGTCTACTCTTAATTAGGTATATTGCGTATACCTGTAACGCATTGACTTGTCTTCTTACATGGGCTAAACTGGAAGGGTTGTGGGCCATGTTGGCGAACACCAGCCGCTCCTCGTAGTCATACTCGCAGAGAATCTTGTTGTCGCAGAGGTAGAATCTGTCTCCAACACAAAACCTGAGGGAAAAAGAAAATTATTATTAACAAAAACAAATTTAGAAGTTCTGCAAAAGAACTATATCGACCGCCTTAAAAATATGTTGCAAACGAGCTGTACCGCTGTATGTCTAGGTGAAATTTCTTTTTGGTAGGTAGGTATCGGTGAAAATTCTTCTGATACCTAGGTGAACATTTTAGTTTGTACAATGGTATTATTTTCTCATCTGATAGTTCACCGCCACTTAGAGACTTTTCTGCAGCTGGTATCATTACATTTATTTTTCTATGCCACGCACATTTTCTTTAAATATGTAAACTTATATCGTCCCTCTCTCTCTCGTCGGCCGCGGTTCAGATAAAATGTCTGTATAAAGCGAAATAATATTACGCTGTGAATAAAGGAAGATTGAATTACCAAGGACTTTTACCAACTTTTACTGCACTCACCATTTCATCCATTTTTTCTTGGTTTTTCGGGTGAACCGTGTGTAGGTATTCGTGGTGTATGGGGTGTTTGTGTTGAGTGAGGACGACACCATCAGTAGGAGTGTCGCAACGTCGATCAAGTTTATCTACAGTCTACACACGGTTTACCCGAAAAACCAAGAAACAATGTCAATCTCACACTGTGAAAACCTTCAACATATACATCTCATCCATGTGTTGGTATTGAGAAATATATTAATCAGAACTCTTTGGAGTATAAGTTTGTCGTCTTTGATAGTTGCATAAAAATGCTAAGTAGAGAAGAGTTCAACAAGACAACTGATATTTCACTAATATGGTTTGTAATAAGATAATCGGAGTAAATCATAACAATTGGATCATTATAAATTATATTGATATTGAACAATTGAACATACCTGTGATTACATTGTTGACACGCAAAGCATTCCAAATGGTAGACAAAACTCTTCGCTCTCATCACCATTTCAAACGCCGGTATTACTTTGTTACATGCTACACAATTTCCAGTCACACCAAATAACCTGGGGACAGAAATGAAATCAAATTAGAAACATATTAATTTATTACAAAACTCGGACGTATGGAAAATTATTAGCTCTCTGTTTCGATAATTCATTTTAGGATTTTTCAGTGGTATCTTAGAATGTTATTTTGAAGAGAATGTCCTAAAATTTTTGGCGATGTCAGATACTTCAATGTATTCTCAAATATCAAAGTTTTAATTTTATGATACCACTATTATTAGTTGTTACAGTGACCCTGAGAGACCCAAAGTTGAAGTAGCGTTGGAGGTCCAATCAATTAAGACAAAATATTTTGTCTTAAAAGTAAGAAGTTTCTGCAATAGATAATATACCTATATTGAAGGTCCCTCCTCACACCCGAATAACACAGGCGCCAGTTTGGCACCTTTTTATTCGCACTTTCAGCCCAAAGTTACTCAGACGGCCCCAGGGTTAGCCGGAAGGGCACCCCCCAGCAACACCGTCCGGAATGACACCTTCAATAGCCCTGCTACAAGGATGATAACAAATATACCTACTTGTTACAAAAAGCACACTATAATGAAAACATGAAAAATACCTAAGGTAGTCTCTTTTGCATAATATGAGATCAGCTTTGGTGTACAGCGTCGATCCGACTTCACCTAGTCTTGCATCGCAACAGCCACATTTCAAACAATCTTCGTGCCAGTAGACGTCCAAAGCCTTCAGCAGAAATCTTTCCGTGATGACCTTCCCGCAGGAGGCGCATTCCCTGGGTCCTGTTGTCGTACCGGTGGCATTACCTACGTTTCCTCGTCCAGAATTCAAAGCCAGTTTTAGGTCACCCGTGCCTGTGGAAAAAGATAAATGTTTATATTAGTAAATGAAATAATCATTTTTACAAGAGATTGGAACATTTTTGCAATGAGTATTGGAAATCAGCACGAATATAACCAAGAATAGGACCGTTGAAAACGTTGTTGCTTGAAAAGACAACCTGTTGCTTCCTTTAAAGAATCATGATATTGACAGGGACCATTGAGAGAAACGTTTTCGACATTACAATAGGGATTATTAATTTTAGACAATCATTTTCTACGTCAGCTGAAGTGAGGAATGAATGGTTAAAGCGTTAAAATCGTTATATATATTATGAGAAAAAAATCGTTGACCCATCCTTAAAATCTAGCGAAAATGATCGATCCATGTAATTTTTGGACAGCTGCGACCTGCGTCTCCTAACAATACTAAAATATTATCTTCTTAGTCGTCATTCCATGATTATAAATCCTTCTAACATGTCTCTATCATCAATTGAGTTTTTAATTTAAAATTTGATTCCTAGATATTGCATCATAATTCACTAGGTGACTTTTCTATCATTTTGCTTACTTTTTCATAAAACGCTCGTCAGACTCAGGCATGTTGAGACCATTATGTAGCATGGTTTAACAATTAAAGGAACTTAGAAGATAGTGGGCAAATAATAATTATTTTAATATACTTCATTTTAATTACAATACGTGTCTACCAAGAAGGCTCAATCAGAACAAGTTTAGAATTGACACTTATGTAATTAAGTATTCAACCAATATAATAATTTAGCACTTTTTGTCGATTACGATCAGTTTTTTTATACAGACAGCAACACTCTGAATTAAGAGCGTGCATACCGACATTTCAAAAATTTCTAAAAACGGGAGACCTTCTATCTCGACAACCGTTACTGAATTTGCTTTGAAACAAAATAGGGTACATGCATTGAACCTTTATCTAGGGAACAACCGTAATAGATTTTTTATATCTTGTATAGATTTCGCAAAAAAAATATTTAAAAACACCTCGCGGAGTAATTTTTTTTTCTTGTACTGATAATATGCATTAAAATCTAGGGAATAACCGTAAAAGTTTTTTGATAGACGCAAAATCAACCCCAAAAAATGGAAAAAAAACGCTATTTTTACCATTTTATCATGCGATTGTCACGCAATTTTGAACCTTAATGCCGTGGGAAAAGACTGTGACGTCATTCCTGGTGCCATGCCCTTAATATCAAGGTGTTTAATTATAATTCAATATACTTAATTAATAAAACTAGAAGTGATAAGAGATATTTATGCTGTGCATTAAAAATAAGGTGACCATATTTTTAAAAATAAAAAGGAGGACAAAAAATGCATATATAGCGTATGCATATGCGTATACGATTTTTTTTTGGGACAGTGAAGAAAGTAGCTATGTTGTTTGATTATTTTCTTGAAAATGTTTTCCATAAAGGATGTATTTAAAAAATAGCGCCACAGGTGAAATATTTGTCATAAGACATACCAAATTACATATACACAAAAGGTAAAGGTAATTAGCGCCGCAGGCAAATTTTTTTATGAAACAGTTGCATTTTAATGTATTTTTATACTATAGTACTAGTTGATTTATGGTTTGATAAAAAAACGTGTGGTTTTGAGATTAACAGATTAGTTTTAAAATGTGAAAAAGAAAAAAGGAGGACACTTTTGGAGGGAGGACAGAACCTAGAAAAGGAGGACTGTCCTTCCAAAAGGAGGACGGTCGGTCACCTTATTAATAATGGTTATACTTTTATGGAGATAAGAGATGAGAAAAAAATTAAGTGCTTTTAAGAATGAAAAAAAAATATGCCAGGGGAATATAACGTAATGAGGTATTTATGAATAACTTAAAGCAGATGACAACCACTAGAGAATTGTCAACTAATGTCAAAATCCGAAAAGTATCATATTAAGTCCTGACGTCCTCAGAGGAGGAAAGTACGAATTTATCCACCTGATCATTGTGGGTAAAATAAAAGGTGGAAATGTTGGTATGAGGCGTATTTCCAGGCTCCACAATACAAATGTTTGGACCGGAATAAGGAGCGCTGAAGAACTATTCCGGGCTGTCCTGGATGGGGACACTTTCTCTCGAGTGAAAGCCAACTTTGGAAAGACTTAATACGATACAAAAAGAAGTGACAGACTATCGAATAAGAAAAAATTATGACTAAAAAATATTTGATTAAGTACTTCAATAATCAAAGGAAAAAATCGAAGCCTGCGATAGTAGAGTACAAGCCTACATCCTCGAATTCCATCACCGCCACGAGTGGTGACGTCACCTTGTATCGGTGACAAACACCTTGTCTCGGTGACAAACACTTGAACTATGGAATATTTTTTCCCATACAATTTAGATGGCGTAATCATCGTCAAATGTCAGTTGGGCCCGGCCTCCATAAACAATATGGCGACGGCCTCGAAAAAATATATAATTATCAGATGACTCTATTATGAGATAAGCCATGACGCCAAAAAGACCATAGTTTTCTGAACTTCAAAAATAATATAGGAAGCGGTAGGCACTGCACAAAACTGTAGCGAAACCTGTAGTCTCCTTATTTTTCTTTGTTGCTCCCTTCCAATCTTCCTCTTCTTCTACCTCTTCCTATGCTTCCTCCTTCCCTATCATAAATATTTTATAGATAAATGTATTAACAATGTAATGTAATCTATTTGTTTTGCGTGTGTGTTAATTGTGGGGCATAAGTGTGGATGCGGACATCTCCTGTAGCTGTGGAGAGACACAAGATGACGAACACCTCCTCGTCTGCCGAGATATGGCGAAGGGGTGTGATAAAGCGGAAGCGGTATAGGGCTAACGACAAAGCAGTTGCTGCTGCAGTGTATTGGAGTGGGTTGGCCTAGTGTAAGCGGTTTCTTTAAGTAAGTAATTGTGAACGGATGTTATTCGTCTAGTGTATTGTATATATTTGTACTAATGTACCTGTCAATATTTGTTTTTATGACTTTATCTGTTCCATGTGCATAAACAAACAAAATAAAATGAAAAAATATTTCCATTTGTGAAATATTAAAGAGCGTGGTAGTGGATGACACGAAAACAAAATTGTCATCTCCAGGGATTCGAATTATCCATGTCAAACATCTAAATCAAACAACTTTTGCCGTTATTGGTACATATATTTCCTGCTTTTTTACCTACCTGTACTGCCTGTTCACGCTGAGACTTTATCACATTGTTAGTCTTGCTTTTGATCATCACTAATTATTCTGCACAAGCAAGCTTCGTTAAAAGTATCTACTGTGTTTTAATGACTTCTACACTCTTAGCGAACTGTTATAATCCATGCATATTTGATGACACTCTATCTTTAAAAGCAAACATTATTAGACTAATTAAAGTTTATCATAACTTGTGCTATTGCTTACCATTAATAAATAAATGTGGAATCTAATTAGGAATACATAGTAAAATGCAAGTAAAATTATGCCACAAACGGATTACTTGAATAAGTTCTATTGCTTTAAGTCGCATCTTGCGAGGTAGGCAGGGGAACAGGTCGTCAGACTCTCCTATCCTTACAGAGATGTTTTCGTCACATTCATACACTTTCTACGTTCCATTTACTCGAAACATCTCAGTCCTTATGTAACCGGTTGACATGGTCAATCTAAGCGGTTCTTAGACGGCTGCATTTCCTTACACCAATTCTTTCTTCCAGGTATATTTTCTTTTTCTTCCGGGTTATCCTTCATCATTCGTCCCCTTTACATGTCCCAACCATCTCAATTTGTTCCCTTTCATTTTACTTACAACATCCGTTTTACTCAACACTCTGACCAATTCGTTTTTTTTTACGTTTTTCCACACATTATTTTTAGCTCATCTCGACAGCATTTCATAGATCGAAAACAAACTGAGAGAAACAAATAGAACATATTGTTAGTTAGATTGAACTTTGGATTGAGGCACGATTTTTAAAACATGTACGCAAACGTACGAATGTAGACTATAAGATCACATAATAAATTAATAGATAAACACTAATAATAGATTAGTTGTAATATATAAGCAACATTATAAAACAGGTATGTATTATATACTTAATTATGTAGATTATTTAACCAGAGCAGTATATCTATGTATTTCCTTAATTTGTCAACTGGTTCTAAATGTCGTATACTTGATAGCAGTAATCTCATTAGAAATTTATTTAAACAGATTTATTTAACGGTAATTAATAATATTTATCACAGAACATGATGGATGATTTTATGTTGCCATTTGAAAAAAAAGTTTTTGTGTTATCACCTGAACGCCACTTTATCTATTGTATTCAATTTGAGAAAAAATGTACATGAAAAGATTATGTTGGAGAGGCTCTAGCCGAGACGGAACACTGGCCTCTTTATAGAAAGGTCCCAGCTGAGATGGCTCGGACACGTCATGCTCTTGGAAGCTCTTGGAAGTCGAAGAAGCAGGCAGAAGATTGAAGATCAATGAGCCGCTTAAGATATAACTGACTGAAGCAGGTGGTAAAGGTGTGTGAGGACTGAGGAGAGACTGTGGTTGGAGATCTTTCGAAGATACATTGATGCTTTGGGCCTCCAATGGATGAGAGGAAGAAGATGTACCTATGCATGTACGATTGTACGTAGGTATTTAGTTTTTTATGTTGTGTTTTCTGAGTTCAAAAACCCGAGTGAAAATTGTTGCAATTAAAGAGGTAACATGAAAAATCATAATCGTTATGGCAAATATATAATTATCCCTTAGCAATGTTCATATAATGAAAATGTCGTCATTATGATTGACACTCGCATGCAGTTAATTAAGGTTGCAGTATGAAAATGTCACACGATCGAGGGTAGATCGTGACAAACGGATATGATCTCTATTATAAACGTATTGTGAGCGTTGCTTATTAAATTAATTATAATTTTACCTTTATTGCTTTACAATTTATTATAATTTTTAGCGTTATGTATGTAATTTTTATAATTACGCCATTTCCCTTGCACTGAGCAACAATATATTGACCGGCCGGCCTTATAGCTATATTGTCAAAATGCATCAGTGAAAACTTCGAAAACATCATTATACATGCTAAGGAAGAGATCAAATCCGTTTCGAACTTTCCAGGAATCCATACATCTTTTTTATGTATGTTCCTGGCCTGTAAAATAAGATAAATAGGTAGGTAGGTATGGCTATAGGGTTTATTTTTATTATATCTATGTCACTAAAAATATTTTTTCAAATGGATCTCTACAGCAAGTATACCATTATTAAAAAAAAAAATATTTGCCCAATTAAGGGCTTCATCGGCTTTTAATTCATGAATCAATATAAACAAACAAACAAACGGGAATACAAATAAATTCAGCAATTAATAAAATATCAAACAATTAATTAAGTAATAGTAAATAAACTGCTTGAATAATAATTAAAAGTAAATGAGAACCTTACAGAGTTTTCCTTTTTGTTTTTCTCCCCTTTCATTTTCCCAAACCTTGGGATTCCAATTACTTTTATTTTTAAAGGTATCTCTCTCATTTGTAAAACGATGCAAAATAACCATTGTACGAATGATCTGGCAGCCAAAGCTTCGCGTCAATATTTCTCGAGTATTCTATTGCCCTTGGCGTCACCTCATGGATTTCCCAAATATCCCTTGAATTTCTTTGTGATAAACCATCCCACAATGTGATAAGTCATCGGTCGTGTCCAGGTCGCACTCGCAAAGGTGATTTTCGCTCGCCCACAATATCTCTTGGGGTCATTTCGGATCCTACTCAGGGTTGCCCATAGGCCCAAATTATATGAAAAATGGAAAAAAAATGGGCATTTTGCGTCCCAAAAGTGATCTGCAATGAACCAAGGATTCCCAATACCAACCTCACTTTTCTCAGAATACTTACAAAATTTTACAGTCCACTTATTTAGATATTTGCGCATAAATAAAAAAAAATGTTTATTTACACTTTTGCTAAACAAGATACAGAGATATGTTAACACGAAGAATATAAAATTATAAAATTAGTTCACTAGGGCGTGCTTATCGCAGTGCTGCGATCTCTGCAGCTAACCCCATCTAAAATATTATGTTAATCATTTTGTAATTCGGTAAGAATAAAAGAAATTTTATGTGGCTCTTTAGCTTAACCACTCCACAAGTTTATTCCGATCTGAAAATTATAATTTTAGACAAAGTGTTTCACATTACTTTATCTATGATTAGTGTTGCTATATGTCAAATATTGAAATGTCCAACCTGATTATTCATCTAGTATATTCAATTTTATGATTAGATATCAATTGGCTACATTAAGATATAAAGAACAAAACATGTTGATGCTGTTGCATAGTACATTTTACTGGAATAATTGGAACAGGTTTTCCGACTTGGCTTGTATCGAATTATTTATGTAAAAATATTGGTAATTAAATAACAATTTAAATAAAATCTACAACAACAATAATTAAAACCGCATACATAGTTGCAGCTTGCAAGATATAATGTCATTATAATATACACGTACGTATCTTAATCATCTAGTTGCATGAGTATATATGTAGGAGAATTTCTCAGGAAATGATCAATATAATGGTAACGATTTTATGATTATACGTGTGCAAAGAGCTCATCTGAATACCCCTCAAGGTTTGCCCTGAAGCCAAAAATAATGATTACATTATTGTGTAATATAAAGATATATGAACTAAATTTACTCATTATATTACGAGTATATGGTAAGGATGTCGGAAAGAGCGAATATAGGTTATATTATTTTGGTCATAATTAGCGCTTGATAATGACATGTTCGCTGCCGAAACTGGTATCTCGAATTGAATTATACGTGACATTAAACACAGTTAAGACTATTAAATTATTTATTCAAAAACGCAGTCCTTATAGTATTTTGCAAGTTCCATGAATATGTATGTAAATTTAAAGCAGCGACGCCTTCGTGGGCTTCTAGAAATTTTCGTCGAAGTCTCACGTTTTACTAATGAAAATTTAAAATAGGTCCCTACTAATGAAATTATGAATGAAAATAGTTTTCAAATATTTCTTTCGTGGAAATAATCAAGTACTATTTTATACAACGTGACAGAAAATGAAAATCGAATTCTCATATGGTTCGTAACTATACAGTATACACGTAAAGATTGCAAATGGAACTATTTTAAAGTACCCACCTTCTATATGTGTGTAAAGTACCTATGTATGTAGGTAGACATGTAAGAGGAGTTTTGTGGCTTTCAGGGGTGGGGACCAACTAAAAAAGTCGACAATATGATTCTGGTTTTACGACTTTCATGACGATATTGGAGAGACGGGGAAAAGACAGAGCCTTGTGATTTTCCTGTGTTGACTCGAGGAACTTTGAAGGGTGGAGTACTAATAGTGGTTACACAAAAACGTATTTAACAAAGCCTCCGTGATTTTTTCACGGGTAGGTACCCACTAGTTATAGTTATAATTGGTGGTCTTAATAATGTTCAGCAGATTCTAAAGCGAGGTCGTTCCCTTTATATAATTAGGTAAATATGTTTTAAAACAATAAATTTTAAAAAAATGGAGTCACGCTTTTGTAATCTTATTAACCTTGAGCCGAAGGAGAAGGCGGCGAAGAAAATAGACTCGCTCACGTTACTGCTAATTAAATCCCCATAAGTCAACGTCTGCCAAGAAGAACGCCAAAAAGTTAGAGAGACAGTTTGCCTTCCGCATCCCAGGAGGGAATTCCAGCCGATACAAACAGATGTCAGATCTTTTTGTCTTCCTCTGGTGTATCGCGTCTTTGTTGATGGTGTTGAATTTTCGGCTCCCTTGCCGGAGTCGTCTGCAGGGTCTCAGACCTAATGAAGCCATCTCAGCAGCCGCCATTTATTTATCGTATGGTCATTTCTAGTACATCACATGTTATAACATTAATTTACAATAATAGCTCATGTATGAATCTTAGAAATTAAAATTAAATGTGCGGGTGGTCGGTTTCTCCTAG
The DNA here is from genome assembly GCA_963576895.1 of Ceraclea dissimilis. NCBI lineage: Eukaryota > Metazoa > Arthropoda > Insecta > Trichoptera > Leptoceridae > Ceraclea > Ceraclea dissimilis. Next base: position 19,237,724 of record OY756360.1, read on the forward strand.
ATGTGATTGCGGTGCAGAGAGGCAAACCGTGGCCCATGTTGTGTCGGAGTGCACTCTCACAGCGTATGGAGGAAACCCGGAAGATTTCTTGACACTCAATAAATCGGCGACTGAATATTTAAGAAATAATACTTTTTAGCAACCACTGGTTACCCCAGTATTGTGTTATACCATGATGGATGTAATGTAACACATAAATAACTAGTAACAGATAAATATAAGTCTATTGTACGAGCAGCAAAGGATGAAAATAGAATGAAATGGATACTTAACAATCCACTCATACAATACTAGATCCTAGTTGGTTAACTAATTAACTTGTTCGTTATCTCTATACAACCTTGTAGGTAAAATGCATAATAATGCGGAAAATAAGTACATAATTATAATGTTCCATATAAAATCTACCAATCAACCAGACCTATTAAACGGCAGAATTGCCACTGGTTTGCAGGCACACTATGTTATTAAATTGGAATGATCCTCCACGCAGGTAGAATTTTAAGCAAATTATACAGCATGTTCGCTTCTCTCATTATAATAAAGAAATTGTATACTTAGATTCTATAAACTCACATAATTCTGGTGGAAATCAGGTAACAATGTAACGCAGCGCCGTTGTTCGCAAGTTGTTCAAATATATAAAAAAAAATTAAAACACCTCGATAATACCTAATACGTTTGGTTGACAAACTATTTCGTAACACAATCACGACTCTAGTTTTGATTTTTTATCAACAGATGTCGAAATTTTTAGAAGTCACGGCTAGAGAAGCGCGAGATTGTTTAATTTGTACATTTTGATTTATAAAGTGAATTGGTAAATATTGTAGTAAGTACCTACAAATATTATTAATTAATTAATTAATTTATTGGGAACACACACAGAAAGTTAACAAACATATGTACATAATGACATACACAAAATATATATGATTCACGTTAACCTCCCAATTAAGAGTGTCCACAGCACGCACGCATGGTAGTTACATTACAAATCAATCAAGTGAATATAAAACAATTAAATATACTAACACGTAGGCACCCATATATATGTGCAGGTAAGTATGCCATTTGCAAGTAGCCATTATGAAGTAGAATCGAATATGATACGCTAAATAAAAATTTAATTCACCATGAAAATGTACGTACAATACGTGTAATAAAAGGGAAGTCTGGCGATTTGTTCTCTCTACCTATTCGCAAACAGCGTCATTTTTGACGGGTTACAACTAGTAGACCGTAATTTGCAGCTCAGTGCTATAATCTTCTGTGGAAATATTCTTACTATATCAAGAGAATAATATACTTAACTAATTGTCGCCTATGAAATCACAAGACACTTAGCAAAAGCTGTAATTTTGTGACATTAAAATGAAGATCGTTGATGACACCAACTTATGCAGCAGAACTACCCATATCCTATACAAAATCAGAGAACAGGTTAGCTGGTAGGCATTTCTCATTGGCTATAGGCTCGCCCTTGTGGCTATTTAGTAAAGGAGTGTAATTGTATCATATTTTTAAAAATCATCATGTTAGCACTTCTTATAGAGCTAAGCCAATCATATGGATGAGATTAAATTTTAATTTCATCCCGGGATAAAAGACCTCAATAGCGTAGTAACCAGAAAATGCTACGTGTATTGAATAGAAAAACACAGAGCATTCTTTTTCGCAAACATTTACATGACATCCAGAGTGGGTAGCGAACCTCACTACTGAAATGTCTTATGAGATTTTAATTTAATGTTAACACTATTGATGTCTTATGAGAGTTTTACGAAAGTCTGTCTTTTAGACGACATTCGGAAGAATATATTTTTTTCACAGGACATTAATACTTTTATCATTGAGCTTTGGATGTTAGAAGAAGTATGCATGTACAAAGTTAAAACTAAAGTGGTAGTTTTGATACAATATTTAAAGCTTGCGTGACGGTGCTGCGCTGACCAGTGCTACTGTTTATGCTTAGGGATGCCAAGAATCATCATCGATCAAAATAAAAAAATCCTCTCATAAATCATCATTGAAAAAAAGTCATTTTTCAGACCTTGGATCTCGACAAACTTACTAAATCTAACATGCTTTGTAAAAAATATAGGGTATATAAGTACATTGAACCTTCCTCTAGTGAATGACCGTAAGATTTGTCATATCTTTTATAGGTTCTTCAAAATAATTGTGTAAAATACCTCAGATTTTTTTTCTAAAGTTTGCAACTCGTTTTCCGAAAGTCGTAAAGAAAAAAATCTTCGTGGTCAGAAAATGCATTAAAATCTAGATAATAAGCGTATTTTTTTAATAAAGCGAAAGTATCCCCAAAAAGTAAAAAAGTGCTATTTTTAACATTTGATCATGCGATTTTGAACATAAACGCTGCGGGAAATGAAACATCATTCTGTTCCCCTTATAAAAATATTATTAGAATTATCAGGTAAGGCAACCCAAGTCCACCATTCTGTCAATAGAGCGGCTGGTGTTGCATGACGTAAAGGTGTAGAATGGTTTCATCGTTAATTGCAACATCGAAATAAGAAACATTATTATATCTACATGTGAGCGTATCGTTTACATCCCTAATGTTATTGCGGGTCTCGAGCTTTTTTATGATTGCAGTTATAATTTTTTAAACAGACTGCATTTATAATTCAGAGTTAATTTGATATCATCACGATTTAGTAAGATTAAATTAAATGCTTAGCAAAAATTTCTTCTCATTTCCCACACATTAATTTTAAATATAAAAGAGATTTGGGTTTGTATATACCTGCATAATTCTCAGTTAATAGACAGTTTATTGTATCAGCTAGCGCTAGACAAAGTTCTAGAATGGTGACCTAGAACTGGCAGAAGAAGTGTTGGTAGGGCTCAAACAAGATGGTTGGATGACATAAGACGAGTTGCAGGAGGGGCTGGATGCGGTCTGCCACCGCCACCTTGACATTTCTATCTTTCTCTAGAGCCATGATGTAGGTGTAGTGATTAATTCACTCAACACAATAGGCGACGTTGCCGTCACCGTCGACAAGGATATGTATGAAATAACAGTTCCTTAACAACGAGTATGACAGACCACGTATTATACTCTGTTACGAGATTTGACAGGAGTGGTGGTTCTATGCGATATTGCCAATCCTACATCACGGTTAGAGAAAGACGTCGAGACGGCGGTGGGTCTGCCCGAGATAGGGAATCTATGGGGAGGCCTATGTTAAACAATGGACGCATAAGGGCTGAAGATCTTGATGTTAATTATACGTAAGTATATGTACAGTAATTTATTTTGACAAAAAACAGGTTCTGGGAAACTTTTTAATTCATTAATAGAAATTCACTTAAGTCAATTGGTGTAAAAGGAACGTGGGTAGGAACTTATTATACAAAGTACCTACTGGGTAGTTACTTAATGTAATCAATTTGAGGATAGGAAGACTATATATTATTGTTATTACGGTGGTAGAGAGGTAAAAGCGAGCAAGTCGGTGGTAATGTTATCCAATACGAATCAAATCTAATCAATCCAATGGATTATTTAACCTTCCGTTTGCGAGAGAAAGTCATAAAATGTACAGATAAGTTGCTTTACCAAAAACTGAAATATTTTCGCAGACTTAATTGACTATGCTCGTGTGGAGAAAATTTTATGAAAAAATGAAAAACTGCTCCCACAGAAATTAAACAAAAAAATTAAAATAGGTCCAGCACAAAAACTAATCCCGGGGACCCGAAAAAACTCTTTTTAGAGCACAAGCCTAACAAACAAACGGACTAACGATGGACATAGTTACTATTTTTTGAATTTAACAATTTTACTTTTTCTGAGTGTACTTGAAATAACATGTACTTGGTTATCTCAAATGATATACGGCAAAGATGACGCTTATAACTGATCGTCGGTCGCCCGATATTAACAAGTAATACAATATGCTATAACAGTTGTTCACTAGGGCGAGCTTATCGCAATGCTGCGACCTTTTCCACCTCACCCTCACGGCTTGAACGTTAATTTCAAAATTTCTACATTCATTTTATTTTATTTATTTTTATTCTATTTTATATGTGACACCCACAGAGACATCAGCAATACATGAATAATAATCATAAAAATAAAAATAAATAAAACATCTCATGCCGACTCTCCAATTAAGGGACGATTTTGACGATTTGGTACGAATTCTTTTCGTATCAAAGCGTCAGCAAGTGGGGAAAAAATCTAAGTTCTTGAAAAAGGAGGAAATGATGTTGACAATATATAAATAGTGTATGATTGTGACTAAAGCGTAAAGAAGAAGACAGTATAATGATTCCAATAAGAGACTGAATAGAGTAGTTTTCCAGTTTTATGTAACACCGGTAGTTCCGAAGTTCTGTACAAAGTAAGGAGAAGAAGAAGAAGTGAACCGAGTCCAGGTTTATTTATTACCAAAGTAGCAATAACACTAATGAAATGAATTTTCTATTCTAGCATGAAGGAACTGTAGATATTGTTCGTGAAAAGAATTACACGGGAAAAAATAACACGAGAAAAGTTCCACTGAACATGGAAGAAATATCACATAAAAATATTTTCGGCGAGGTTATAACACGTGCGAAAATATCAAAAGTAGAAATAACATACTTTTATTTTTTTTCTCGTATTTGTCTGTGTTATATTGAGTCGATAATTTGTTTACAGCGAGCAATCGAGAAATTTTTCGAGAAATAATTGCGGCAGTTCAAACAATCGTTTTGTTTTACATATTTTCGCAATATAAAGTGATTATTTCGCAAACATTTAAAGCGAGGTGACAACGATATTATAGTACAAACGAGAAAGAGAATTGACTAAAATGTCCAAACCGATTTGCATTCAGTTGTTGACGTAACCGTTGGCTACGTACACGTCAAGACAAACATTGACTCCACACACCTTTTTACTCACGAACACCACTCGCTCGCGACCCATGATGAGCATGTAGCGGGCGCATAATGATTTAAAAAACACTACAATACTTGCAGTTAGGAGCGTTATCTAGTAATCTATTACTGTTTCCGTGTGATATTTTTCCCGTGTTATTTTTCCGTGTGTAATTTTATCATGTAACCATTGTACGTATGTTAGTATGTGTAGGTGTTAGCTGGCCGTGGGGTAGACGGAAAGTTTCACACGTTTCACTTAAATTAAGTATAGAGACCCTTTTAAGGGCTAAACCTTTTTATGGCTAACCATCCCAAGTTGTGGCTCTCATAATAAATCTACAGCTCTCAATCCTTCAGACATTTATGTTGGTGAATTATTTAATGTTAACAACGCTGTTATAATGGATCGGCAAAGTGTACAAGCACAAGAAGAAACTTCATATTAGAATCTGATGGGGAGTTTTGCGAAAGAATTCCCTTCTTAATTATGTTATACAACCAATCCTTCCGTGAATAGGATTACATATTGTGAACAATGAACAACCCATATCTATGCTTGTTTTATTCTTCTTTTAAGTTCCTTCCCTCGTCTCCGAGTGATTACAATAGAAATACAATCAGTCACGAAATACAGTCAACATTAGCGCCCCACACACACGCATGTCATGTTTATCTATTTATACAAATATCAATAAATATAAACCTACAACTTTTAAGAAAAAAATCTGGATGAAATATATCAACCTCATTGCTGGACTTAATAAATGTTACACTTATTGGCTTTTGTATTATCAATTTCACGCCTTTTGACAGACAGCTGAGACAGCTGAAAACGATCTTGACAAAAGAGTGAAATAATATTAAATATATTTTGGTATGGTTTAAAAATTAGATTATTTAATTTATTTACACATTTGGTGAAAAAACTACAGGATTATGTCAAAATTACAAATAGATATTACAACATTTGTTCACTGGGGCGAGCTCATCGCAATGCTATCTCAGCCAGGTAAACCCAAAGTAGAGTACTTGATTGTCGAAGTTGGTGGGTGAGTGGACGTATGGGAGGATCCGGGTTGGAATCTGAATGTTGATGCGATGTATTCTGTACTTCACGGTACAAGATTTTAGCTTACTGTGATGTGTGCACGAAAGTATTTGAGGTTGTATAGGTACATGAGGCGGATTCTTTTTTTAATCATTCGTATTTTTAATCCGTTAATAATTATAATTAATTCTGTTCAGGGTTATTTTATTAGTATTCTCTTAAAAATAAGAATAACTGAAATTATTCATTTACTTCTACAAAATAATGGAACTCTTTTCATCATAAATAAAACGTATAATTAATTATCAAATAAAGCGAGATGTAAGCACCCTGTATATTATTAGGGCTCACTCATCTATATATATAAAGTTGAGTCTGATTTTTGTAAGTGTTCGCATAACTTCAGCATTTTACGATGGATTGCTGCGAAGAATAACATTTGCGATAATATAGGTTGTATTCTAACGCCGCCGTCGATAAACTTGGAGAACAAGCTTTTCCTAGAAGATGCCATGATGATGAGGGGATCCAAGGGTTGTGTGGGGTCGAGTGTGGTATCGTATGAAAGGGTGTTGGAAAATAAATACAGATCTTCAGTCACATTTTGTCCATGAAGTATGTCATATAAAGTATGCCGGGTTGGTTTGTTAAATTTGCCGTTGCGAAGCACGGGTAACTCAGCTAGTTATTAATATAATTATTTAATTAATTATATTGTGTTATATACAGGCGCCCATAAAGTCATTTGAATTATTGAAATACATTATATTAATTGTGTTTAGTTACGAGTGTATTATATTATTAATATAATTATTCTATCCTGTCCCTACTAACTACATAGCAGTGGCGAAAAGTGGATTTCTGTATAGGAGGAAACCACTTACTAACATTTTTTCCATTAATTAGATTAGACCTATTATTTTATCATCATAAATCTAAAAGGTAACTCGGTGGGAATTGTATTATTAGGACTCTTCGCCACTGCTACTAAGGATATTTTAATTAACATTTTCAATTACTATTCGCTAAACGTTGACCCGTCGACTATAACGAAGAAAAAATATATGCAACAATATAAAAAATATGTAAGTAGGTTTGTATGTAAAAACCCCAAAAATTTCCTGTATACTTCACACTAAGTTACAAAATATTTAGTAAGGTTGTCGATATCTAAGGTCTCCCGTTTGAAGAATTTTTTGAAATTACAATATGCATACTATTAACTTAGTGTAAAGTATACAGGATTAACTAAGCAACTATTGGGAAAGCATATGCTTTGGAAAAAATAGATAAGATACACTGAACCTTTATCTAGTAAATGCCCGAAAAATATTTTTTATATTTTATACAGGTTTCTTAAAAAAAATGAGGAAAACACCTCTGAACTTTTTTCCGAACGACAGAAACTCGTTTACTGAAAGTAGCGGTGTTTTTTCTTCTGTTGATAAAATGCATAAAAAATCTAGTAAACGACCGTGAAAGTATTTTGAATGAAGCAAAATCAACCCCAAAAAATTAAAAAAATAAATTTTTATACATTTTTTCATGCGACTGATCGTCACTGATCTGACGTCACAGATCCGTAAGCACCTAATTAATACAATATATTATATTTCTTAGGTATATTTTGTTTTATTAGTGCCTAACTTCAGTCATTAGTATTTCAGTGTGAAGGGTATGTTTCGTTTAATTAGTAAATGTAGCACCTACCTATAATATTGTATGTAGATTGTAAGGTATAACCATTGTAAAGTATAAGTTGCTACTTGCTATATAGCTACAATACAATTTAGCTCTAAGAACACCTTTAGGAGCAATCAACTAGATTACGTAGTAAATTAATTAAACACAAGTACAATGTTTTGAATACTACTCGTAGGTATAACCAAGCATGTGGTACAAACTTTGAGTAATTAGAAATACTTCCATTAAGGGGCATACATAGTTTTTGACTTATTGTATTTTTTTTACACATTGTGTTGTTTTGACATAGTGTATTTTTTTGACACACTTACTGTATTTTTTTTCGACACAGTATTTTTTGTCATATTTTTTAATCTTCGCACTGTAGAATTCTAAAGTTAGAGTTTTGAAGTGATTCAAGCTTATGAATTCGAATTCGATTATTAAAATATTAACATGCATTGAGTGTTTTTTTTTTGCTTGGATAGAGCTAACTGCAGGGTTAACTGTCAAACGAGCTGTCATACTGCGTTCACTGTTTGACAGTTATTAACACTGTACTCTGACAAAGCATCAATTGAAAATATTTCAGTAATTCTGTAATTCAATCCAATTTAAGTAATTCAATTAACTATGTTTGTAGTACCTTTGTATAATTTGATAACAGTGACGTTCAAATCACTCAGGTACATATATTAAACGTAGGGTGCGGATGCTAAATGATCGGATTATCGATTGTTGGTGTGATTTATATCGATGTGCGACATAACTAACAAAAATGATTAGAAAAATGTAAAAAAAAAAAACTTCATTGGAACAAAAAATAAGCAATTAGAAATTGATATTACTTATTACTGTACTTATGTACAGCCTACTGCGTAAAAATAATTAGTTGGGAAAAAAGCGAAAAGATAATTAAATATAGTAACTATGGGACTCAGAAATACCTTAACAGATAATTAAATTAAATGATAATATGTAATTGTATAATAAATTAGTTTAATAGTAAACAATGTCTGTCTATAATGGTAATAATACTTTTACAAGTTTCGTTAGATGGCAGTAATCAAAGCTTTGATATCGAATCGATAAATGCTTTTATTTGACTTTGAATGCTACAGCTATAAAACATAATTGGTGTTTCGATAAAATAATATAATTGCGATTTTGAATAACAGAAGGTATCTAAGTAATTTTATGACGACGGTTCAAATCCGCAGTGAAACAATGTTTTTTGATAATTTGAGTAAACTGGAAGAAATTGCAGCATTGAGAAAAGTTCGCCCTAGTGAACAATTTTGTATGATTCTCCTCATTGTTCGCTCATATTTTTATTGTAGCGTTCTGAAACGCTTAGGTACATGAAATGTAAATAAATGAATAAATTTTCTACTGATTTCAAAGATGAAAAAGAGCTTTGCTTTCTTTGTATCTGCTTAACAGAAATCAACAGTACTCACTCCGTTTATTTTCCATGGATTTTCACAGGGATGTTGGAGAAGCTCGTCATTTTAACGGGTAATTGTAAGTACGTAATATAATTTCGTGTATTTCGTTAAGTAATTATTTTTCTCCATTGTAGGTATTATCAACTGAGATGTCTGTTAATTCAATTATGTATTTTCTACATTATACAATTAAGGAAATTACCCTTTTATGACAATCAACATATCGCGCGTGGGCCAACACTCATTACGTCTATGTAATTGTGAAAGTTAATATTTTATTCAATACCGCTCAGCAGAAAATTAAAGTGGAAATAATAAAAAAACATTTAATTGCGTCTCTGTTTAAAAACTAATTTAATTAAAAAATACTCTGAAAATTACTAATGGACATTTCGTCTTCAAATTTGATGAACCGATAAAATGTCTTTGGCAATTATAAATTCAATAGGAACTTTTGTAAAAAGGAGTAATTTTGAAATATTATATAGCATCATTTTAACTCTCCGAGATGTGATTGCGGTGCAGAGAGGTAGACCGTGAGGCATGTTGTGTCGGAGTGCAATCTCACAGTGTATGGAGGAAACCCGGAAGATTTCTTGACACTCATAGAATCGGTGACTTTTTAAGAAATAATACTTTTAATTTTTAATTTCTGACAATCAAACATGAGCTATTATTTGATGTGATATACTAGAAATGACCATACGATAAATAAATAACTCTAATATATGGGAATCCGAGGTCGCGTAGAACACAACTAGTTTTAAATAAAGTCTACCTAGTCACTAGGGAGAGCATAACACGTTTCTAGGTAACATTGATTCTAACCAACCCCAGGATTGAAAGACCCAAAATATATATCAAGGAAAATAATACTGCGTTATACGACCATCCAACACAGAATCCATTTCTTTTAAATTTTTAATAGCACTCTACGCGGACATCAGTATCCACTTTTCCTTTCCTTCAACATCCATTTAAGGTTGTTGTTATTTGTATGTTGGATGTTATTATGGTTTGGTTAGGGAGGAGAGTAAGTATATATGTATAGGGCACTCACTTTACATGAGTGGATGTTGGAATAATAACACAATATGTAAGAGCTTTACTAGATCTGCTACTAAACACTGAAGAGGAACTGTTAAAAAAATAACAGAAACATATTTTTATAATACAAGATTTTCAGTGCTTGGCGGAAATAAAGGTAAAATTGAAAGATTATGTATGTAGTTTAAAATCCACATAAATTACACGCGACTAGTGTTCAAGGGTTCTTTTCCCCGTCATCAGGCGTTCGACAAAATAACACTTTCAAACGCCTGAAGGGGAGAATGAGAATTGCCTGTCTCAATCGGAAGTCTTTACGTGGATTTTAAACATTTAACGTTGATAGTTTATTAGCCTAGATCTTCTCACAGCTGCATACAGGCCTGTTCGGATCCCTTCGCTTCATTTCTATCACTCGCTCTCGTCCTCCATCTATACAAGGTTACGTCATTGACTCATCACTTCTGCGGACTTTCAACACTTCGTTTATTTGTTAATGGTCTTAATTTGATTAAAGGCGTGCGAACAGTATTTTTTATAAGTACCAAACTAACGACCACCGAAAATATGGAGAGAAAATTGAACCTCTTCATCGCAAGGAACGATACCTGAGCCCTGCCTAAAAAGATCCAAAATTTATTCAATGAGGAAAATGAAGAAGACCAAACTAAATATTGAAGGTAATAACTCAATTGTGATAAAATAACAGCGCCTGCTACTTTGAAGTAGAATTATTCGATATTAGCTACTGTTTTCTGTTAGATACTTCTGTGACGAGTTACTTTTGTACACTGATTTATTGTTTAAAAGCTTTTCACAGTTCCTTTTAATGCGTAGCAGTATTGTAAGTATACCCGTACTAGTAGTTGTATGTATTTACAACCAAACAGTGCCCCAATAAAGTACTCATACATTTGTAAATCAACGCTGAAAGCTTCGGTATAAGAACTATTAGTCTATCACAGGCATTTATTTGCATGAGTATAAACTGTAAGAGCATTAACAGATACTGCTTTTAAAAAGTAAGAATCAAAATAATCAAAAGCAAGGTGACATTAGTAATGAAAGATCTGACCGACATATTGGACATCGAGGAGATTTTATTTTCTCAAACTTACTTCGTGCAGGTTTGGATATAATGAAAGAATGAGTGACGATAATATGACAGAAAGGGTGTATGTGGGTGAAGGAAAGGGTGTTAGAAAACGTATCCGTCCTATTGTATTCTAGATAGATCATATCGCTCAATACTCAGAGACGGGCGTGTAGCGAGTAAAAGGAATAGATGTGCGTATGTTTGATGAAGAATTGCATGAATGTGACGGAAGCAACAAGTGCTTGTAAGGATAGGGCAGTGTAGCGTTTTGTTGTCTCTGCTCACTCTGCAAGGGACGCTTATAGTATGTTTCATGTAGCCTGTAGCTTACTCATGCGGGACTGTTAATCCAGTGAGCCCGGGTTTAATCCCCGATGTTGACCTACTCCTAAAAGTGTATTCAGGTTTATATCGATATTTCGATAAACTCAGATTCATTTATTTAAAAAAATGTATCATTATATACCTAGTATAATATGTAGGATAATCGATTTTATAGGAAAAATACACAATATTTTTTTCATATGTACGTAGTTGAACTGAGCGTTAATGGAAATATATACCGCTAATGGGAACCATTATAATTTCAACACCATTTATTCTACAGGAGATTAAGTTTCAGTATTAAATTCGCTAAAATATTCCTGGAAACTTATTTGTTACAAATTGCGTTCATGTTATTATATTATACTGTTATTGTGTATAGTTTTGCCGCAAGTTTACGAAAACCTAGAACTTTTTAATTCACCAAGATTTAAGTGCGACGTATCTTTCTTGTAAAGTTGACAGGCAAAACAATTGGGTGCACCATTCATTTTTTATTAATATATATTTTTTACCTTACAATAAAAAAATAGGTTAAGAGTGTGCATACCGACATATCAAAAATTTCTAAAAATGGGAGACCTTATATCTCGACAACCGTTACTAAATATGCCTTGGAACAAAATAGGGTAGGTGCATTGAACCATTATCTAGGGAATAACCGTAATAGATTTTTTATATCTTGTATAGATTTCGCAAAAAAAATATTAAAAAACACCTCTGACCTTTTTTCCGAAAGACGGAAACTCGTTTCCCGAAAGTCGCGGAGTATATTTTTTTCTTGTACTGATAACATGCATTAAAATCTAGGGAATAACCGTAAAAGTTTTTTGATAGACGCAAAATTAACACCAAAAAATGGAAAAAAACGCTTTTTTTACAATTTTATCATGCGATTGTCACGCAATTTTGAACCTTAATGCCGCGGGAAAAGACTGTGACGTCATTCCTGGTGCCATGCCCTTAAGTCAGATAATTAGAATGGACTTTAGTGCAAAGAGGTCGCTTTTTACCCAAACCATTTTTGTAAACGTCTTTTTTGTATAATATTTTTTTTGGTTGCCGTAAAGTGATCGAATTAAACCAGCCGACGATCAGTTATAACCATGGTGTGATCCTCATCGAAAGTTCACACTTTTCTGTTTAGGTAGTACCTGTTTCAAAAATACTTTAGCATTTAGTATGATCAAGTTGGATTCTCTATCAAATTAAAATAGGTTTTATTAACTAACAGCGGCGAAAAGTAGATTTATGTAGAAGGGAAGCCGAGGCTAACATTTATTATTGGACTGTGTCAGATTATTCCTTTTATAATTTTATCCAAAAGGTAACTCGATGGGAGTCGTCTTCTCTAGTGTCATCGCGCCTTCTAACTACAATTTAATGTTTTTAAAAGATTTAATATACAAAAGTATAGTAAACTTCGAGCGTAGCTGAATATTTTTCGACGATTGTTGAAGGCGATTCTATCGCGAAATATTTCAACTTCTATACATATTTAAATAACTTGCAAAAATTGCCACGGTCCTGCGTTACAATCTTACCCAGTTGCGACGAAGTTCATGAGATATTGTGAGTATGACGATAGAATATAATAGGGGAAGTTGGGTAAATTGTACCGGTTTTGCAAAAAGTCAATTTTCGTAAAAACTAAAGATCATCATTAATATATGAATATACCATATGAAACTGTATTTAGTTAGTATAAACGCGGAGGCATGACTTTGCCAACACACTTCTCAGTATTATCAGCCAGAAGAGTCTACATATTATCATTCATGATTCACATATAAACTCATCAGCCTAATACTGGGAAAAATTCACCTATCCAGATATCACGGATATCACAGGAATAGGCTCAGATGCGCGGGGCCTAAAATACAAGCATTGTGCCTGAAATATCAGTATTTAGGAATCGTCTTACAATATTGCAAGTATTAATAATTAACAAGTATTAACAAGTATTAGTTGGCTATTTATTTTTTATTTTATTTTTTTGGAAATATTAAGGTGGTACGATTTAATGGGCGGTACAATATAACGTACTCTACTATAGTATAGTGTTCGAAGAGAATGGCATATTCAATCAGTTAATGTGTACTGGACGTCACAACTATTGGATTATATTAAATTAATTAAAATGTAACACTATTTTCTATTTTAGTGGGTCATAATTTCCTGTCACTTAGCAAAAAGGGTTTGCAGATTGAAACGGGCGCTATTTGGATCAAAACCAAAAGGAGGTTCCGAGTAGGGATGTAACGATACACACAAAATTTTGCCGATACGATACCGATTTTATTGCTTTAAGTAATCGGTAATACCGAGACCGGCATCGATAGCTTAGTAGGTAAAAATTAAATAAACAATGATGTATCTACATTCTACACATCTTTTTGGAATACTCGAGCGTAATGTTTTTTTTTTCGGACGTTCGCATGTTTCTTTTATGCATGAAACTGGATCTCGTATAGATCATTGTATTTTATTTTAGTTGTCATATTTTTTTAAATAAAAACGCAACCTTGGAGTAAAAATAAATAAACGAATATTGTCAAATCAAAATTCCGAGAAAACGTTTGTAATTTTCGTCAATGACGCAAAGCAATTAAGTATAATAATATTAATTAAACATGTTATATTTTAATTTTGATTAATAATACTAATACTTACTTAATTTTCTTCAAATTTTAAAAGACAGTGAAAATTTTATATATTTATATGTATAATATGTTTATCTATGTATATATTTATGGATTAAATTATTGTTATGTATGTATTTATGTATTCAGTTAAGGTACCCTGTTGGTACTAAATCTCTCATTTTTGTTTCTGTTGAGGGTTGGCTAGCAGAAATTGCCATTTGGCAATAAGCCCACCTATTGTATGTTTTCTGTACAATAATGTCATGTACGTTTGATCTATTATTTTATTGTAATAACATTATTAAAGGCTTACGCCGTTTATGTTGATAAATAAATAAATAAATAAATAAAGATTATTTTATTTATTTTATTTAAAGTTGGAGCCACCTGAATAGGCAGAGTCCGTAGGTATTAAGGTGGTTCACTTACATGTGTTACACTTCATTTGCACAATCGTAAGCGTATTTCACTAATATAATATTACAGATATCGGATGATACCGACATATCGGCCTGCCGATTATATCGGTAATGTTACATCCCTAATACTGAGTATTATAAGTGGGGCGTGGAGGAGAGTAATTAAAACTGAAATTCAATTAACGACGCTAAAACTTTAATGAGATAAAGGAATAATTGGGTGAAGGAAGAAGAAGGAACGAAGGAAGAGGGAAGGATGAGGATGGGAAGATAATATGAGATGGGAGTAATGAAAGAGGTTTATTTATGGAGAAGAAGCGTTATGTTACCATGAATTTTATGGCGAAAATAATAATAATAAGAATTTATTAATTAAACGTTTTCATTTCAACAAACCTAAACAAAATTATTTATATGCTAGCATTTATACTTGGTTAGTTGGAAGAAATTGTGATATGTGATAAGCTCACTGAAGTGGAAAATTCTTCTCAAATAGGTATGTTTTTCTTTTTCTTATATCGATTTAATTTGTAGGAAGTTACCTAGCGAAGAGTTGATTTCTGTGGCAGGGAAGCCGGGTCTAACATTTTTATTGCATTGTGTCAGATTGGACATTAGGTCTTGTTATGTCCGACTTAGACATGAGCGCCACGCCGGCGCGCCGCCGCTGATCACGGTCGGCGCGCCGCCGCCGGCAAAACGCTCACGCCGGCGGCGTGGGAACCGTGTAACTAAAAGTATTTATCCTTTGTTTCTTGAGACAGAAATCGAAATAAGTACTTTACCAGGTAAAAAAAAATAAGTATTCAGCTGTGGCGACGCTAGTATTCAGTAATTATATAAGATATCGAATAATAACTAATGCAGTTCCGTTCTAGACCCAGTCCGTCGTCTGAATTACGTTCATCAGGTTTTGCATAAAAAAAAATCGAGGAATTTTCTGTGTCTTATTTATTCGATACTAAAACAAGAAATAGGATGGGATGGGGGTATTAATAGTTTGGTTCTTCGTGGTGGAAATTAAATGAAAAACAAACGTTTTTTATGTAAGTAACTTTATGTTTTTCTTATCGATTTTTAGAACACCAGTCGATTTTACCACGCTGAAATTTTTAAACCACGTGAATTTTGGCGGAATATCTGACCAAAATATGCGGGCTTTCGTCTTTTCGGTCAACCGTTCTCTCTTTTCAATAGTTTAACCTTTGATTATCGAAGTACCTAATCAAAATTATTTTTATTCCACTTGACTAGATTCGCTATACTTCATTTGTTTCAATACAACACTGTGAAAAGGATAATGACTCCTTTTCTCTTGACAAAAAACGATATTCATTTGGTAATTTTTGACGTTTACGGTGTTCAAAATGTCAAAATGTGAACATAATTAGATATTTTTACGTTAAAATCCAATTATTTCGCTCACCCAAGGCTGCATTTTAATAATAAAAAAAATACTGTCCCCTAACGTGGTTTCTCAGACTGTGATTACAGACTACTCTCAAATTGTAATTTATCTTTCCACCGGTAAGCATTACGTATTTTGGTTGATATCATTATTAATTTATGCACTTTTCAATGAAAAACACCACAATTTATGTTTATTCATTAATTACCCTTATTTTTACACCTAAAATAACATCACAAATAAGGTAGTTTTATTAAATTACATAATTTTATTAAATTACCCTTCCACTAAAAACAACAGCACATATAACACAAATGTTTTTACAGCTTATTCTCAACCTTAGTTATTGGTTACATTGGAGTTTTGGATTTCGTAGAAGGTCGACCTCGTCATCCCAATTCAAGACTTTCAGAGTTTCAATTTCACTCACCGTTTAGCTAATAGCCCAAATATTTTTTATTTTATTTATTTATTTAAACTTAAAGTAAACAACAAACACATATAAATATACAAAATTGACATAGTACAGATTATAAAACGTTGTTCACTAGGGCGAACTTATCGCAGAAATGTTGCCAAATGATAAACCTGTTCGACTGCACCACTGCCCATAGTGAGGCTCATTCTGACGCGTTTGACTTTATGGCTTAGTTTATTTTGACCTGCTCTCCAGTACCACGAAAAAGCAATAATGAAATTTTCTCAAATGTTTCGTTCATTTGGTTTTCAAATATTTCGTTCATTTGGTTTTGCATAAAAAAATCGGGGAATTTTCTGTGTCGTACTTATTCGATTCGAAAACAAGAAATAGGATGGGATGGGGGCATTAATAATTTGGTTCTTCGTGGTGGAAATTAAATGAAAAAAAAACGTTTTTTTTTTTTATGTAAGTAACTTTATGTTTTTTTTATCGATTTTTAGGACACCGGTCGATTTTACCAACGCTGTAATTTTTAAACCACGTGAATTTTGGCAGAATATCTAACCAAAATATGCGGCCTTTCGTCTTTTCGGTCAACCGTTCTATCTTTCCATTAGTTTAACCTTTGATTATCGAAGTACCTAATCAAAATTATTTTTATTCCACTTGACTAGATTCGCTATACTTCATTTGTTTCAATACAACACTGTGAAAAGGATAATGACTCCTTTTCTCTTGACAAAAAACGATATTCATTTGGTAATTTTTGACGTGTCAAAGTGTCAAAATGTGAATATAATTAGATATTTTAACGTTAAAATCCAATTATTTCGCTCACTAAAGGCTGCATTTTAATAATAAAAAAAATACTATCCCCTAACGTGGTTTCTCAGACTGTGATTACAGACTACTCTCAAATTGTAATTTTTCTTTCCACCGGTAAGCATTACGTATTTTGGTTGATGTCATTATGAATTTATCCACCTTTCGACAAAAAACGCCATAATTTATGTTTATTCATTAAATATCCTTATTTTTACTCCTAAAATAACATCGCACATAAGATAGTTTAATTAAATTACATAATTTTATTAAATTACCCTTCAACTACAAACAACAGTACATACAACACATATGTTTTTACAGCTTATGCTCAAGGAGTTTTGGATTTTGTGGAAGGTCGACCTCGTCATTGCAATTCTACACTTTATTTCAGAGTTTCAATTTTACTCACCGTTTAGCTAACAGCCCAAATATTGCCAAATAATAAACCTGTTCGACTGCACTGCCCATAGTGAGGCTCATTCTGATGCGTTTGACTTTATTGCTTAGTTTATTTTAACATGCCCTCCAGTACCATGAAAAAGCAATAATGAAATTTTCCATTATTTTTAAATATGAGGTTTTATTTTACTTTGTCATTGAAATAATCATAGTTTTCAAAATAAATAAATCGATTTTATCATTATCCTTTTCACATATACGTATTTAATCATTTAAAACAATAGTGCAAGAAAATCCAATGCTCCCCCCCCCACTTTGTATCCACGCCGCCGGCGTGGCGCCGCCGCCGGCAATTTTAGACATGGGCGCCGCCGCCGGCTTTTTTGCAGCCGGCGCACATGTCTATCCGACTAATAAAGTGCATGTGAGCTCTCACCAAATTAATCTCTGACTCTGGTTTCTTCGATGTACACTTACACACGGTGCATACTAACTTCAATATGAAGTTCTTTTTTTGAATTTAAAACACACCTGCTTTAGTTAGTAAAGTTACAGAATTGGAACTACAGAGAACCAGGGCCTAACCAGGGCCCTGGTGCAAACTTGGTTTAGTGTTGCTTAATGTGATAATACGATATGGTTAAATTTTTCGCTACTTTCAAATTATATTTCAGAACTGTTGTTTAAAACAATTTACCAATTTTCGAATTGTTAGGATAAACTGGCAACATTGTTTTTCTGACTTGTGATGGCGGCTTGAAGGGATTATTGGAGTATTTTTTTTCTTTTTCCAACTCGCAAAACTATCTTTTCTTTAAAATGATTTCTCTAGCGCTACTCTGTAATATTTTCGGCATTGTAGGTTACTTGTAAAAGATACAATGTGAGAATATTGCGAACCTTTGACAGCTCTTATGACAAGATTCGACAATCAGGGCTACCAACAATACAATATTTAACTCCACTTGCAGGTAACGTCCGCACGGTGGCCAAGACGGATGAAATTAATAATATTATTATGCACCTCTTATTAAATCATTCAAACCAAAAGATAAGACTACTAATCGTATTAGGTCTCATCGCTGGTAGGCAAATAATTATTGGCAGAGTATAACACCGTAAAGTAGTGATGATATCATATGAATATCTAGTAGTAAATCCTATCACTTAATCAAATTCTTTTGTGTTAACCCAAAATAAATTGTACTATAGTATAAACAGTACATATTACGCACATAAATAAAATGACCCATCGAGAAACATAAAAAAAAACTAGTAGAGTTTAAAATAGACAATTAGAATAGAACGACCCATAATGGGGAAATTTATTGCAATATCAGGTTTCAAAAAATGCATTCATTTTATATTTTTTTATCACATGGATGCAACCACTTAGTAGTTAGTGGGTAATGCCGGCTATTACGGCTTGCGAAATAATGAATGTATATGCGTGTAATAGAGATTTCAATAAAGCCCTATGAATTATTAAATTTCAATAAGGAATAATATACTAGCCAGCCCGGCCTGCACAACTCCCCTCAATTCACTCTTTTACCCCCCTGTCCCCCCATCGCCCTCCACCCCCCGGATAAGCACCCATCAAGTATAATGTATGTATTACTTTACATGCTATGCACTGATATACTTCTGATGAAAAATAGTGCAACAATTACAAATTGTGAAAAATTATGAAAAAAATGCTACAAATTTTTTCTTTTTTTAATTTGCTCTTTATTTCCCACTATTTTTTATGTTTCTTCGACCGTATTGTATTCGTTCGTAAAACTTTCGTATCTCTATTTTCATTTTTTTTTTCAACGAGGTAGGCCAATGGCCACCTATTCTGAATGTCACATGAATTTTTCGCAGATAGAATATTGTGTGCTTTATACACACAGTAATTACTGGTTACTCCATTATTATTAGGCTATACCTACCACGATGAAGTGATTAATTCTCCCACTTTTTAAATTTTTTTAAATCTCGATCTTAATGAAAACCCGGAGAACGTCAAGGAGGTTGAATCTCATTATGAATTTTATTAGTTTTTTTCATTTTCTTTGCACATTCTCATTAATGTCACAAATGACATGATCAAACTTTATTATGAAAGATACACAAGGAAGGAATTTATTAATATAATTTTATGAAAAACCTCATAATAATTTCATCACTGGGTAAAAAGTTGACGCAAGGAGCCAATATTAAATTTTTGTTCACCTTGTAGTTGAAGGCAGGGCCGTTCCTAGGTATAATGCCGCCCTAAGGCAAGTACGAAAATGCCGCCCCAAAACTATGTGTAAATTAATATATTCCTAGAAAACTCCGGAAACCGCAGTTTTTGAATACATATTAGGGACAGCAACCATGATTTAATATTAATTTGGCATTGAAACATCAAAAAAGTAAATAGCGCCGCAGGCCAAATTCTTTGTTTGACAATAATTATAACCTTGTTATTCTCATATGGTAATAGTATGCGATATGGTAACAATAATTATTATTTTTGTGTTCACCGAAATAATAATAATACCAATAATGAATAGTTTTAGGCTTTCTCATAATGTTCATGGTCTCCTAAATCAAAATTCCTGAACGTTATGAATTCATCGATGTTCCAATATCCTTCCTTATTGCCTCGCGATAAATCAGCTTCTATATTATTATTGTAATACTATGTCGTTAAAATCCAACATTGTTACGATGCGCCTAGGAGGCGTCTACAATACTACTACAGCGTGCTTACTAGGCATCATCAATATATAATTGCGGCGTGCTTATGAGGTGTCATCAATATATAATTGCGCCGTTCTAATGAGGCTTCTACTATAAATTATACTGTATTGATCTCAGTCAAAAAAAATGATGTAAAATGTGACTGATCAGAGTAACTACTTACAAATTTGTGAGTCTCCTCTAATAGACATCAAGGGTGTTTAGAGTGGAATTTTCGGGAGGGGTTTGTTGAGTGGAACTGTTCTGGCAAATTTTAAGGCCCCATTTGAAATATGCACGAAAGAATAAATCACATAGGAATTGTAGCTTCCGAAATATCTAGGGGTGAAAAGTTTAGACTTGATGTTGACAAAATTCAGGACAGCAAATTACGGTGGTACGGGCGTGTAAGTAGAAGCCCCCCGAATACATTGGTAACAGGGCACATTCTTTAGTTATTCCTAGTAGGGGATCCAGAGGAAGACCCAAGCAGAGGTGGAGTGAGTTTGTCAGGAAAGATATATGATAGACTGTGGAGCATCCCCGGAAGATGCACAGGATTGAGCCGAGTGGTGGCGGAAGACAAACAATTGCAGATTCCACCATCATGTGGGAATAATAAATGCTCAGAGAGAGAGAGAGAGATGGTGAATAATCAATCGGTTACCGGTATGCCGAAGAGAGACGAATCACAGAAATTAACACGAACACACTTAAAGGTCACACAATCGAATTGTGGCGTGTTGACGAGGCGCTTGCGGTGACAAATTGCGGTGTGCTTATGAGGCGTATGACGTATATTTACCAGACTACAGGAAAATATTGCTAAGCTGTAGCTTTTTATTTAACATTTATTCCTATAATTGTGTACAAGAGGAGTGTGTAAGAAAAGGATTTGCAATGCTTATTAAAAAACAAAACTTATTCTTTATGAGTCGAGGACATGACATAATATGAAAGGCCTTGCTCGATATAAGTGAAATAAATGTATATTATAATATAAACATCCAATATAGTAAATTAAACTTGAGCTGACAATGCGAAATAATAAAATATGTATGTTAAATTCATATTATATTAGAGTGCAAAGAGACACAAGACACATATTAAAATTTTCCAATATCGCTCGGACTTGAGAAATTGCTTTTCCATGGATATCTTTCATAAATGTATGTGCATAACTCACTACATATTAGATATTGTATTCAGTATTATCTTGAAATGTAATTTAATAATATGTATTGGATGTCTCAGAAATATAATCTGGAATAATAAAAACATGCGCGTGGAGACAAAAGTTCGGATTTACAAGACATGTGTAAGACCAATTATGAGGTACGCTGTGGAAACAAGAGCCGACACGACAAGAACCAAAAACTTCCCCAGAACATAGGAGATGAGAGTAGTAAGGACAATCACAGGGAGGACCCTCAGGGACCGAGTACGCGATGAACATATAAAGCGGACCTGTGAAACCGAGGACATCGTACGATGGGGCAGGACTAGAAGAAGATTCTGGAGGGACCACGTAAATAGGATGGATGACTCCAGAATCCCATATGTCGTGGTCAACGAAATCCCAGATGGTCACCGGCTCCCCGGAAGACCGCCAAAACGATGAGGGGCAGCTGGACTTCAGCCTCCCAAGAATGAGGGCTTTCTTGAATGAAAAGATCTCAAGATCTAAGAAAAGAAGAAAAAGTATTGAGTTTAGTTGTTTTCAGTGGTACGTTAGGTTATGCCAATATGGTGGCACAAAGCTTGGAGTCTTGATCTATACATTGTGACAAAAGGAGTTTGGTTTACTGCATGATGTGCCCAAGTTAGAAATAACATAAAGTGTGTAGATATAATTTTTTGTATCTAGCAAAAAAAAGTATTTTCTATCTTGCAACTGATAGAGTTCACTGGAAAAAATCGTAGCTTTGCGATAAATTCGTACGAAACAATTCGTATTAGGTAGATTTAATCAGTCTGACGTCACATTAAGCATTTTTTTATGGATCGAAAACTTGTATAAAATTATTAATAAATGATGTTAGTATCCTATGGCTCAATAGGCCGAAGGTTCAAATTCCGGCCCTGCAAATATTTTATATTTTTGACGTAAATTGCTACACAGTGAAAGAATACAATGACAAAAATACATCAAAAAGAAGAATAGAGGCTAATAAAAAAAGGCACCATTCCTATGAAAGGAGTATTCAAAGAAAAAAGAACTAATTGGTAATTAGTCATAGCATATTCATTACAACGAACCGTCTGCAGGCAAAAATAGTAGTAATAATAAGGTGATGAAAAAAGGGGTATGTCGTGGGGGTGGGTAGGTAATTCCTGTTTGGGTGATGGGAAGGAAGGAACGACGGATAGGGGGTGTGGTGTGGGAGGTAAGTAGGAAGCTACATCCGTTAGAAGCGGGCAGGAAATTAAAACTCCGGAACGGTACCAAAACTTTCACACTAGTTTTTCATTAATGGTTCAGGGCAATTTCACGAAAGCGGACAATATTGGCTCATTGTTTTATTTGACGTATTATTTTATTTTATCTTTATTAAAAAAGAACATGCCCCACTTTTATTACTATCGTTTATATTGTACCATTCCTTCCATTATTATATGTACAAATGCATTCCTTTTCCTTTTACACGAAAATTCTAATAGAATTTAAATCGCATTGGATTCTGTGTCAGTCTTTCAAACTGAATTTCTTTGTAGTTTCTCACGGGACCAAATCAATTCAAAATCATATAGTCTTTCTTGGATTAGGACGATTATCCAGCTACGGCTGGCTGCCCTACTAAGTGTCAATGTAATGTCCTCGTATACGAATGATACAAAATGTATGCCATCCCTCAAACCTGTGCAGGACACTGACTACCTCCTGGCATGCTCCATGGTTTCTGGAGCATGGGAGCGGTTCGCAGATCGTGCCTATCTGAGAGACGACACAGGTGAGATTGTGGCTTTCTGGGAGCGGATGGGAATATGGAATTCCGACCGGTACTGAAGGATGAGCAAGCATGCCGCGAATTTCAGATGATGCCGAAAGACGATGAAAAAATGGATGACCATTATGTCCAGCAGCGTTTATAATCTGGCTGACTCTATAAAACCAATTGAAGTACTAGCAACTAGTTATAAATATTCGCAATTAAGATCATTTTCCATATGAACAGACTTACTCGTACATGATGAGTAGGTACGTGTAAAGATCGTTACAGCAGTAATTTTCATTAAAAGCTGAGGATAGTATTCTATGAAAGCATAAAGGCGAAAGCTAAAAGTTAATATGAATGAATTTAAAAAAACAAGAACTGCTCTAAATCGCTGCTATTGTAAATCTGTGACATATGAATGTAAAAGTTGCAACATTATTCACGGGGTACCGGCACTTTATTAACTTTTAGGTACTGTCTACGAATTATCCACTCAATAATCATTAATCTTTTTGTTCATTCCATCATATTCATCATCACATATCCTGAATTGCACCAAAGCTACAGGAATGTATAATAAATAGGTAGTAGAGTAGACAAGAATTGAATTATTCCAGATTTTTACGATTGTGTTGGAGTTTGGCGACTATCATCCTGAACCCGTCTCGTCCCAGGGGCAGTCTAATCAGCGCTGCTACATCTGGCACACCGAACCAATGTCTAAGATTTCTGATGCTCTTTTACGTGCTATATTCCGCCTGCCCTAGCTATCATTCCTTACACTATATCATGGAGAAGAGCCATACCTCTTCTATAACGAATAATTTTGAGTCAGTTTTAAAAAATCACATTTCACAATTTGTCACATTTTTTTATTTCACTGTTCATTTCATCGCATCTCGTCGCGATAATTCTCTAGTAATATGTAGACCACCCAATGGACACTTTCATTATTAAAAAAGTCCTAACGTTTGGGTGGCGGAATGAGGGGGTGCGAGCTCACCCCGAGGGGGAAGGGTGATGGTAGTAGTGGGGTGTATTACAAAGGATGACTAGTGAAGGTACGGAGGTGGTGGGTGAATAGAGGATGATGATATCGCACAGGAAGTCATTACGGTAATTGTGTCGAAATATACCAAGACGAAATTGTAATTCATTAAGATGTCTTGTCGCTAACGATGAGAAAAATATAAGTAGGTACTATATTATAGTACACAGTTTGTAACGTTCATTTATTATATTGTAGGAAACATGACTTTGAATCAACGCGTAATTGAATACGTAGGTTCCTACACCTACAAAATAATAATTTTTTATCAACGTTTTATACAGGGTGTTTGATAGATAGATACAGATATCTTCAGGCGTGATAGTAGAGGTAATTTAGGATCTTTTAGCCTAACTAAGCTCAGTCCCAAGTCGCATGGTTCTCGAGTTATTCGAGATTTTAGCTTTTTATCGAAAAACCCCGAATTATTCAAGTTTAACGCCGATAGCTTCGTAAGCAAAAGTACCTACTTAGTTCTATCATTCTTTTTTGTTACTAGAATATGTGTTTAGTCTATTTTAGCCATTAGTTTCAATCTGAAGAAACAATAATGGTACATAATATCCCATTAAAGTTTCGAGAAGGAGATATTTCAAAAACGAGTCGAGACTTTGGAGGGGATTTTCGATAAGAAAAAAAATGTCTAAAGATTCAGAAATCTGGAAAAAACTTCTCTGGTTTATTCTCTTTCAAGTGATATACAAAACATTATAAAAAACATTAGTTTCATAAAAATACGATACAATAACTTAAAGAGATCGCTACTAATCTTAGCAAATTTCCATACATATTTTGATTGCATAATGAACCATACATTTCCTTTCAATTTCCCGTTTCTGAATTTGTATGGAAATTAGCTTAAATTAGTAGCGATCTCTTTAAGTTATTGTATCGTATTTTTATGAACCTAATGTTTTTTATAATGTTTTGTATATCATTTGAAAGAGGATAAACCAGAGAAGTTTATTCCAGATTTCTGAATCTTTAGACATTTTTTTTCTTATCGAAAATCCCCTCCATAGTCTCGACTCGTTTTTGAAATATCTCCTTCTCGAAACTTTAATGGGATATTATGTACCATTATTGTTTCTTCAGATTGAAACTAATGGCTAAAATAGACTAAACACATATTCTAGTAACAAAAAAGAATGATAGAACTAAGTAGGTACCATTGCTTACGAAGCTATCGGCGTTAAACTTGAGTAATTCGGGGTTTTTCGATAAAAAGTTAAAATCTCGAATAACTCGAGAACCATGCGACTTGGGACTGAGCTTTGTTTGGCTAAAAGATCCTAAATTACCTCTACTATCACGCCTGAAGATATCTGTATCTATCTATCAAACACCCTGTATATTTTAGACGTAGTGGATTTGATGTTTAAGGACGAGTGTAACGTTTCGACATAACATTCTGTTGTGAGTATGCTGGTTTAAAAAAATCAAGTATATTTGAGGTAACTAGATAAATGATTAATCTCAATCACATGGTGATTGTCTGCTCAGGGAGCACTGCATTAACTATATATATCGGACTCGAAGAAAATGGCGTCAGTTGCAGATTATGAAAAGAGGAAGAGGAGAAATCCACATCATCTTTTAGCAAACTGTAAACTGTAAGATACAATGGATAAGAGCTTTGAAAAGGCACCGCACAAGGTAGAGGCAGAATTATTTTCCAGTCTGGAACTAAGGGCATTGCTCTAGACCTAGGCTTTAGCTGTATGGTTGTCAAAGGGGCTGAGTACAATACATTTTTAGCGATACAGATTACACACTACCAAAAACAATAAAAAACTATTGAAAAAGGACGGAGGACCATCTGCCCCGGGCAGCGTAGGACAGGGAACTTTTCGCCAGAGTGATCGCCGACGTCGGGGGGGGGCTGATATGGGTACAAGAAGAAGTAGAAGAATAATTGAAAAAGGTGAGAAATTGACGTAATATTCAATTGATCAATAATCTATTTTACACCGGACTACAAATACACAGTTCACATAGTATCTATGCAAATGTGGTGAAAAATGCTAAAATATGATGATAGTGTTCGTACTGTCACTATCGCATGTACTTTTGAGTAATGACAAATTGGTAAATTAAAATGGTGATGTGATCATTGAAAAAAACTTTCCGCGACCTATCTATTATGACCCGAAACAGGGTGCTGGTATATGAATGTCATTAATTAAAAAGAAAATAATGTTAAAATTATTTCCCTTCAGCGGGTTCAATTCGCAGGAAAGTATTAAGCTTTCTTTAGGAAAAGAAAACATCTTACAAATATCCTCCCTACTCTTAGAAACACGTTGGTATAGGTACCTTAAAATAAAATAAAAATACGGTGAAAAGTGTTTGATACAAAATTTATTGTCAAAATTTAAAGAATCTGGGCTTGTGTATACAACCCCAAATACTTTCCTGCAGACTTCGCAGTGAGCTAAAAGCATATGCCTGAGATTCAGACACGGCACCTCCTGATCAAAAGTCCGTGCTTCAAGAACAGCACCCATCATGTTCATAATCTCTATATTAACTATATTGTGTGTTTTGTCTAAGTAAAAATATCGATGAAACTTGGACAAAAAGTCGATCAACTTTATGTTCAATTTAGTATATTCCACCGTGTTGCTTTTGGGGTGGCTTGCACGCGGGGCTCAGTAACAAGCGAAGTTGGTGCGCCATATCCCGTATCCCGATAGTGAAATCAGGATATTGTTTGGTGAGGTGTTTGGTGGAGAGGGAGGCAGGTGGAAAATGGTGCCGGTACAATTTCTAATATTCATTTCAAACCGTTATTACGAGATATTCGTGGAAACTAATTGAATTCAACTTCAAACAATTTCAACAAACTGCTTAGATGTTTATTTGCCTATAATGTTTGTTGGGTATTATAATTAAGGACCTATGTAGTATGAGAGATTTCCTCCAAAAATATATCTACACGAAATGGTTAGAATATCGTCTAGAGTTAATTATGGAATATTGTTAGGATTGAAAGAAATGGAGAGAACTACAACTTGAAACCCTGACTATGAAATAGGTATATAAAAGAGGTTTGTTATGGTATTAAAAAGACTTGAATTTCTTGAAAAAAATAACAAAAAACTGACCTGACCATTTGATTAATGGTTGATTCTATAAAAACAGAATACATGGGGCTAATTTGAAAGAGTTATATTTAATAGACATAGATTTCAATCCTAGAAAGGCTGAAATCTTACAAAAAGATTTTCATGACATGATACTGTCATTAACTTGTTGGGATAACCAATAGGTACATATTATTAATTCTATTCTATTATTCTTAATGACAATCACTCGTCTGCGAGTGATCTCAGTGACAGACGACACATTATGAGAATTTCTTCATTTTTTAAGCATATTATAAATGCGTGAAAAATAAATAAGAATGGTAAAAATGTGACTTGATGAAGGAATGAGGATGGAAAGGAATGATGTAGAATAGGAAAAGGACGGGAAGGGATGGACGACAGTCAGTAATACTTTGAGAGGAAATAGAAGTGATGGACTTGGATATCACATTACCCCCATGTCACCCTCAAACCCTTAAGTGACAGCTCTAATGGGATAAAACGACGATCCTCAAACTTTTTAATAATAAAAATACGTACCTATACCTACGTATTCTCGGAAGTAAGAAATTGTTAATTTTCTGAATGGAATAAATTTACATCACTTTCCGATCATTTTAAATCGGTGGCGCAGGGATTTGAGTAAATTTTCCTCATTTGTTTCGGTTGCGTTAATCCTGTACAAATGCTTCTTTTTGCAGAAAAAGCCACTGGGTCTCAGAGTGAAGCCCACTTCTTTTATTTCTTCCTTCTCCGAATCATCAGGACTGGTCCCCCTAATTTTATAATCGCGCAAAGGGCACTCTTAAAAGTATACCTTACGAATATTTATTTATTTGTTTATCAATATACGATCATGGAGATCATTTACATTACAATGTTATATTTAAATACAATAACTTAATAATAAATAATAATAATAATAATTGGACAACTTTAGGCGCCGTTTAACGATAAAATCGCCCCAAGGGCACCTTACATTTTTCTTTTCACCATATAGGATCGTCACAAACAGTAAAAATGATAATTAAATCACCACATAGGATCGTCACAAAACAAAATAATAAAAATGAATTAATCTAATCAGTTTCGGCTAACTTGAACTATCATTGGCTAACCAGTGACTGACCCGTAGGTACGCACAAAACAAATATATTTTAATTATTTAATTATGGCAAACCATCCACGTGGGATTATTTGTCTTCAAGTACCTTGTTATGAAAATGGTTTAATCGGTTAAAGTGACACCTCGCGTCTTACATTTATCGCGCAACTGATATTGTGAAGCTATGGTTATATTACATTATATAATTCGGAGTGGGTTTGTTCGTGGAGGTAGAGAACACCATTCCTACTACACTTGCGAAGATTGTAATGGGATTGTCTTGTAACCATGATTACAATGGACCACTCTCCGTTTTAGATGTTTCTACTTCTTTACACCGCAAACATAACACGGGAAATGCGGGAAATTTGAACTAAATTTACAACTTTTTTTCTTTAGCAAACCATAAATAATGAAATTCGTGTCGACATTTTACGCGTTTTTTGTCCTTCGAGAATGTAACTATCTATTACATAAATTTAAGTAAGTATAAAACTAAGTTGTCAGATAAACCCTTGAGGTGATTTTAACTTCTGCGAAATTTGACAAAATTTACGTATCTAATAGTTTATACCCAATTCTCCTTTGCAATACATCTTGTCGTGTTCTATATAAAATTAGTGAACAAAATGTCATCTAAATAATTCAAAATTATTCTAGACGATCGTTCGCTCCAAATGTTAAATTTTTAATTACATTTTCTCAATCCTACTGTTCAAACCTGCTTTGTTCCTGCTGCCCAGATTCCTTTGCAGCTATATACCTTTTTTAAATATATCGATAGACTGGTGCATATTACCTGTTTTGAGTAGGTTCGTCTTTTATCAAACAAATAGCAACACTAAATTACTAGAGTATTTTATCCTGAACATTACTTTAAGGGATAGGGTACCAACCAAATGTTCGTATTAGAGAAAGAATGAATGTAACAAATGCGGCGGAAAGGGTCATTAGCCGTACATGGAGCTGGGATGGCCAATGGCCATGTTGCCAAATGCCAAGACTCCCGATGTCCCATGAACAAAAAAGGTGATGGAATGGCGACCAAGAACAAGCCGAAGAAGAGTCAGTAAACCGCAGGCAAGGTGGTCCGATGTTAGGAAATGTGCCGGAGGTAAATGGATGCAGTGTGCCCAGGACGGCGAGGTGTGGAGACTCAAATGGGAGGCCAAAATCCTTTAATGGATCCGAAAGGCTGAAGAAGAAGAAGTATTTAAATGAAAAATTATCTCAGTTAGAATATTTCCTTCTCCAATTCCAGAGTGACATGAAACGTTTGTCCGATTCTACATTTGGCGGTCGTTAGATTTATACATCTTGGCGACCATTCTGTTTATATTAAACATAAATAATGCAAGAAGACGTTTTCGGTGAAAAGCTTTTAGTAAAAATTTGGAATTCCTACCTTCTCCACGTATGGAGTATGGAGGTATAAATATACCTAATGTATACCTTGGATATTACTGTAATACTCGTATGAATAAATACTTTCCTTAGATTTTCTTCTCCTCTGGAGATATTTTCGACACACGAATTTCTTATACTTAAAGTTGATCCTTTTTATATTTCCTTTTTGAATGTAGTGATCTCGTATGCTAATTGCGTAAATCAGTTTTTTAGAGGCTTTTATAATGAAGTGCAAAGTAGATCGTCTACATTCATACCTATATGGACATTCGTGAAATTATCGTGATCATATAATACATGTGTATGTGTATATGATGACGGATACGATTCTTATGAACATCCGTATACTATTCTTATGAACATTCATGCCACTAGCGGATCCAGGGGGGGAGTGCGGAACTTAAAACCATGAGTGACTCCTTCCAGTAAGTAAAACACACAGTGTGTTTCATATCACTTCATCCATTTCTCTAAAAAAAATCGCCTGTGGCGCATTATTACAGACCTGATGAATAATCTAAAATTGTATTTTACTTGCGGCCCGTCGTTCATTTATAATTTCAAATGTCATTCATCCAAAAACTTTGCCCAGGCCTGCTACAGAAAGACAAGCAGGTTCATTATTTTACACATTTTCTAAAAAAAATTACGTAATTACGTAATTAATGGCGCTACTTTTAGATACATTTTCTGTACACTTAGATAATACATCAAACGATAGGTGCCCCTTTTCACCCAGTCACAAAAAGTCGCCGCTCATCACATTTTTAATACCACAAGGCCATATTTACATGTGACGACCTTCAGCCCCCCCCCGCCCCCAATGGAATCCTGGATCCGCCAGTGATTCATGCAGTTCTAATGTTGATCCGTACAATTCTTATGATGATCGATACGATTCGCATGAACATCCTTTATGAAATATGCAACTAATAAAATATTCAAACGTACTACTACTGTTTGTTTTTCTACCATCAAGCTTTCAAAAGTATTAGAAGTAAATGTAGGAGAAAATAAAAGAAAATGGAAATAGAATGGCGTAGAGAAGGAGGGAGTGGACATGGGGGACAGAAATAATATGAAGAAAGCCTCTAATAGACTATGTGTGGAGTGGGATTAAGAACAGAAGATAGTGCCTGAATTATTTATGATAAAGGTATACATTATAGATATATCAGTGACGTGCCTGAGGTAGCAGAAATAGACCGAAGACGTGGCCTTGCCTGGGCAGCATTCGGAAATCTCTCATACATCCTGAAGTCCCCTAAATATTCGCATTATTTAAAAAAGAAGCTCTTTGATGCATGCATTCTCCCAGTACTCACCTACGGTTTAGAAACATCGGTCCTAACAAATCGAATAATACATAAGCTGTAAGTGACACAGAGAGCTATGGAGAGGAAGATGCTGGGCATTTCTTTAAGGGACAGGGTACCAAATATTCGTATCAGAGAGAAAACCAAAGTAACCGATGTGGCGGAAAGGGTCGCTAGCCTTAAATGGAGCTGGGCTGGTCATATTACCAGGTGCCAAGACTCCCGGTGGACTAAGAAGATAATAGAATGGCGGCCAAGAACAAGCCGAAGAAGCGTCGGGAGACCCCAGGCAAGGTGGTCTGATGATATTAGGAGATGTGCCGGTGGTGGATGGATGCAGTGTGCCCAAGACAGGAAGCTGTGGAGGACCAAAGGGGAGGCCTATGTCCAACAATGAACCTGAAGGGCTGCAGAAGAAGAAGAAGAAGTGCCTGAGGTTCTTATTTTTTTTCTGAGTCTTCGATTTTTTATTTATTGCAACTTTGTACGGCCATTGGGCCTTTAGACAGTTTAGACAGTAAAGAGACAATATAGTAAATACAAAACAATAACACAATAAATCACTTGACTGTAAAAAAATAAGATCACAAATCTTCCCGTGTGGCTATGTGCATTATATATTGAGAATTTGTGGGTGAACGCATGTGCTATGTGAAAGTTAATGTAAAAAAGTAGGGTAAATAGCCATCCTCGTGCTTTACATAGACAGGTTGTTTAAAACAGACTGAACATCGACTAAAATTCTCGATTTGGTGTAGGTATCTTCTGTTTACCCACTCCAGCTATGATTCAACGCACGTAGCATGAAACTGACTATAAACAGTATAAACCAAACGCCTGCAGAGCTACAAACGGGGCTCGCATTGAAACTTACTAAGGTATGGAGAAAACGATATTTCCACACATTCAGGCTAAGACATTAGACTGTTTTTTTTTTATTTTTTTATAATTATTGTTTGTGGTCGGTAGCCTGATTGGTAACGCTCTCGACTGTTAATCCAGTTGGCGCTGGTTCGATCCCCGATGCCGACTTACTCCACTTCACGACACAAGTTTATCAAGCTTAATGTGAACTGTACAAAAGTGTATTTGTGTTTATTTCGATAAATCCAGATTCATTTAATTTTTCAATGACCCTGATGTATTGTTAATTTTTTTGTTTTTCCTAATACATTTTTTTTAATGCTTGAATTAATGGAAAATATGACTTCTTCAGATAAGCCGGGCATTTGGAAGGCACGCTGCTGTATGTGTGTTGTATAATATGCGTTATTGCGTGTTATGATTCGCGTAGGGTTAATCGACATATCGGAGGGAGCGGTGCCGTAATCTGAATTAATGTATCAAATATTAAAAGGAGCTCTCAGAGGCTGCAGGGAATAAAACATACATCCATCCATACCATGAAGGTGTTCTCCACACTATGGGGTAATCAGCGACGTGTGCGTGCATGGAGGTGACTGATGCACCACGACCAGATAAAAGCCTTTCAGTGTAGCAGGCGCGAGGCTGCCTAAGAACACGATTCGCATCGAGTTACCTTTTGGATAAAATGATTGATATAATAGTCTCAAATTTAACATAATCCAATAAGAAATGTTAGCCCCGGCTTTCCTTCCCTTCCCTTCCCTTCTGCAGAAATCCACCCTTCGCCACTGCTGAGTGTAGGTACTTGTAGTTCCAATGTAATATATATTTCACAGTACTGGAGCTGATGTCATAGATCTGACTCATTCTACTATTGCACCAGAGTAAAATCATTTAATAAGCTACCATCGAAATGGCGGGTCATGTGGCAAGGGAAAAGGACGGCAGATGGACCCCCAGAGTACTGAGCTGGAGACCCTACGAAAGTAAACGAAGTGTACGGAGACCACAAAAGAGATAGGCCGATGATATCATCGATTAGGCGGTACAGGGGTGGAGAAAAAGCGCCCAAAACAGAGAATTTTGGAAGACACGGGAAGAGGCCTATATCCAGCAGTAGAAGGAAAAGGGCTGATAGGAAGAAGCAACAATCAGACGACTATGAGTCTAGAGTCTCTACGGAACATGCGCAAAAATATTTTATTTCGTTATTGAACAAATATATTGCGACAACATCACACCATCTATTGTAAATCGTCTAGTTGTTGCAAGTAGTTAGTGTAAGAAGATCGAAAAAGACGTCTGTTGACTAGAAAAAATGATATTTTAAGAGCGAAACTATCAAGTGTTAAGGCTAGGCAAGTTTTTTTGAATGGAGCGAAATTAATCCTAAAAGTACAAAAAAACGCTATTTTCAATTTTTTGTTCATGCGAGCTGTAACGCCGCGGTAAATGACCGTGACATCATAGTTGGACTCCGAGCTTTAATTAACAACTGTTTACCCAGGTTTCCTCACTGCGTGTGTGATTCCAATTGAATGAGCTTTCGATATCATTGCTGGCACTGAAATAAGTACAAGTGTGTTAAAAAAGATCTTTAAATTCTGCCGTGGAACGGGTAGGGTGAGTAAATAAACGATATAAATTGAAATAGAATTGAAAGCAAACATAATATACCTCTTTTATTGAAAGGACATTGTGATTCTAGGAGCGTCATAAAAAGATTTTCAATTACATACAGAAATTCAATTCAATTTAATGTGATATGTGAGAATACAGGACCTTTTTGCTATTAGATATATACTAGAGACTTTCTATTCTAACTTGCTCAATTCTAAAGTATACTGTCTGTATGTTTTATCCTATTCAAATGTCAATGAAAATTAAAGAACTCTCTTGTAACTACCTACTTATTTCAGACAACATTTTTTCTCCCATTGTATGTCTTCTCCCATTGAATGCCTTCTTCAAAATTAAGTAATCAAGAAGTTATAATTCTACAGTTTCTGTATCTATCGATTAGAAATGCATAATTAGTCAGAAATACAAGGATGTGTAGGTTGAATATATAGGTCGATTTCTATAACATTTTGTTTATTAATCGGCATTAAACTCATAAAGAACGAGTGATTCTATAACTTATTGAAACTAAAATAAGTGTATGTATTTAAAATTTATTTCACCGCGGAATAATTGAAAAGAAGTCTTGTTTTTGTTATAGTTAGTACTAACCTTTTTAACTACAGAATTGACTATAATTATAATTTGTTAACTAGTACTTATAGCTTAACATCTCCAGTCTCCAGTAGTAGAAGAAGAAATATAGATA
Organism: Ceraclea dissimilis; assembly: GCA_963576895.1. Lineage (NCBI taxonomy): Eukaryota > Metazoa > Arthropoda > Insecta > Trichoptera > Leptoceridae > Ceraclea > Ceraclea dissimilis. The sequence goes on from OY756360.1 coordinate 19,272,201, forward strand.
AAGTAGAAGAAGAAATCAGAATAATATTTTCGTCTAATCTGACGATCACAATACAATTATTATTTGAATAGTATAATAATATAAAACATAAAATAAAGAAAGTGTAACGCACATAGATCCAACATGAAGGAGTACTATATATACGAGTATATACAATATACGAGTACATACAGTGGAGGCTACTTGATCGATAGTGTCCAGAATACTTCCAGTCAAGGGTGAAATGTAGTATATTGGATGAGGAGTCGTGTTTGTGAGTGGTATTCGTGTTACCGGGAATGTATGAAACCCGGCAGTGCATAATTATTATAATGCTTAAAATCGTCAGGAAATGTGTGAAATTAATTTCATTAGGTATTTGTATTCTTTTTCATTATTTGTATTGTGGTTGGAGTGGCCAGAGGTCCTGGAAGCTGCAAGTGACAGGGGCCTTTGGCGAAGATACACATATGGTTTGAGCCCAAGTTTGACCAAGGATAAATAAATGAAACTTTGTTGGCCCAGGTTTGACCAAGGATAAATAAATAAAACTTTGTTGGCCAGTAAATATATGAAACAACAAAAACAAGACAATAGAGTGTGCCAAAAGGCGGACTTATTGCAAAAGCAATATCTTACAGTCAACCCGATAAGGATAGAAGGGGAAGAAGATGTATGTATGTATTATTTTTGTGTTATAAATTATTTTACATACTAATCTAATATAATATACTGTCCACATATTACTACGAATTTCGTACATTTTTTAAACAGGAATAGGAAATATATTATCGAATTATGTAATTCTAAGTTCGACTCCAGTTTACCTGCAAAATAAATAGGTTCTTCGGTTTGATTACGTTTTTATTCTCGGTTTTGTCTGTGTGCTAGCTTACCTACCCGAAAATATATAAAAAAATGTTTTTAATTAGTATATTTGCTAAGAAGTGTATGTATTAAAGAACTTCTGATAAATTATTTCACACATTTACTAAATTGACTCGGCGTTGTATAAATTTCCAAGATTTCATACATTTCCGGTAACGTCCATACACTTTATACCTACATACGATACAATATAACTTACATATTAGAATGCTCTAATACTGACTGGATTAGGGAGGAGAGAAAAATACTTATAAATTTATATCTTTCTACCTTTCCACTAGTCAATACTCACCATACCTTTAGGTATATACCTGTTATAAGAGTGAAAGGCGAGTTCGAATTCCTGTGACAAAAGCTTTTCAAAACTTTACAAACTACACTAGCAGAACAAATAAATATTTGGCTTTATTTTCAAAGCCCCAGATTAATTTCTTGAGGATTCATGTACTATGACTTTAATATTCCGTTGATGGTGTTAGTAATTACTAATGCTATGCAAATAAAACTGTATGTGAATGTAGTGTATGTGTCATTTATTTATTGTTTATTTATTCGTTCTGGTCTTTGTTCGTTGTTCCTGTTGTTTTTTTATTTAAGTTCGACATTTTGTGGGTACAATGTAGAATCTTTGCTGGTTTATTTATTGTTGATGTGTTAATTAATTTCAAACTTATTGTTGTGAATGTCTGATTCTGTAAATAAAATAAAATAGAGTATGAAAGTATACTTAGGAAATTCATCATTTGAATTCCATTTATTACTAACCATCAACGAAATTTTAATCCCAGGACGTATAGGTATATAACTTATTAAAAAAATAAAATAAATACACAAAGCATTAAAAATTTGTAAAACGAAACAGGGAAGCACTTAAGATTGTAAAAAAAAAAAAATTAATAAATTACGCGTCTACCTAGGCAAATCCTGGTATTTTCAATTATTTATTGTTACTTAATTGTGTTTGATTTTATGTATTTTTATATTTATTTTATTGTATTAACAGGAGGATTATCAATACCGCGAAATATCAATACCGCGAAAAGTTCATTAATTAAATAAATATCGTTAATAAATAATACTACATCTACCTAGGCATAATAAATAAATAAATAAATAAATAAATCTTTATTGACCAAAATGATTACAATGATTACAAAAAAATAAGACAATCTTGTGTGCCAAATGTGTGTGGCATATACTGGTATTCTCAATTATTGTTATTTAATTGTGTTTTTTTTAGTATTTTTATATTTAGGTATATTGTTGTATTGACAGGGGGATATAAGTATCAATACCGCGAAAAGTTCATTCATTAAATAAATATCGTTTTAAATAATCATTTTTTTTTTTTTTTTTTATAAAAGATCTGGGCTTGCATCAAACAAACCCAAATACTTTCCTGCACACCTTGCACTAGGCTAAAAGCCTGTATCGCAAAGTGTGGAATACATCGCCACCGCCGGGGTTTGAACCTGGCACCTCTCGCTCGAGAGACTGCCGCCTCAACCAACTGCGCCAACCATGTACTCGAAATTATTACATTTACATTTACTTGAAATAAATTTATGTAATTGATTTTGGAATTGATTTATCGAGTGTCTTGGAAACATTATATTACCTTCCTTGTGTTTCACGAATAAACAATATCAAAACAATCGCCAACCCTGTGTAGGGGGTGTAAAATGAAATTGATGTCCAGAGCCGGTCCTTAAAACAATATTGGGGCGCACGGAGGGGTGTGTTCCCTTCTCCCCCAATATCTTGTATGATTGGATTTTTACTAGCGTAAAGATAGTACTAACACGGAATACATTTTCTCAGAATGAAAAAACTTTGTTTCACTATAAAGAAAGGAATAATATTATAATAAATAATATCACTGTACGTATGAATAAAATTCAAAAGGAGAATAAGTAGGTATTATAGAGGAAAATGATAAAAAATAGGTAAAAATGAGAAATTGAATACGGCATAGGAGGCACCACCGAAATCAATGGCTTAATGTATGAAATTCCTATTCGAAATTCAAGAGACACAGCGATTCGTATGGAGTTCGTATGTTGCAACGATCTTTCAAAAAATGTTATTTCTTAGTTAGAGGGACCAAGGCTGATGAAAAGAAGACGGGCTACCTTATACTCATCATATTACACACTTTCAAACCGCGATTGTAACTGTTTAATGCTCCTTTTGCAAATACATTCATGTGAACTTCGTAAACTACGATAGGGTATTTCACACATTTAGCCAGTGATTTAGATGATGCCTCTTATGCAATATTTAGTTACTCATTTTTACCTATCATTTGAGTTACATTTTGTTTGCGCCGGACCTGTTTTTTTTTCATACTAAATTAGCATTCTCCTTTCTCCATTACAAATTTCCATTGTACAAAACGGGTAATTAATAATTGTAAGACTGGTGTTGTGGTGAGAATGAAAGTGATTAAACTAAGATGGTTTAGACATTGATAGAAGAATGAGGTACGATAGGATGACAAAGAGGGATAGGTAGGTGGCTGAAAGAGAGATTGTTAAAAAACGTGGCTGTTCTAGGACATGACCGTAAAAACATATTTCACGTACGTACGTACAAGAATATTTCTTCACATGAAGAAGACAATTAATAGCCCTTTATAAATGCTCAAGAGATAAAACCTGAAATCTAATTGGATTTTGATAATAAAATTAATTGTATCTATTAGCATACGATTTCTTTCAGTGTGTTAGAAACTAGCATAGATAAGAAAATAAATAAGCGGATCAAAAATGGGATAGACAATAAAATGGTCAACATTTTATAAATAATTTTTGTACTGGAATTTAACTAGAAAGTTTGGGCTTCTATCCGTTAGGATATTTCACTTTTTTGTGATTTATTCATGTTGAGCAATATTCTTATGGGTTTTTCTACGGGACGTTAGCCCCCTTTCTGGGCACTTTCTGTATTTTAAATCAACCTCAAAAAAACTATCAGCTTTTAGTTTTCAAAATAGGAAAGTGAGGGACCACTAAATATGCGCCTTATCCGCATGGGCTGTCTATCAACAATACATTACAAAAATAGCTTTAAATTGTATCGCAATATTGTACGGTATTCATTGCATAGGTATTAGAGTGTCCTTATAACCAAAGTATGAGGAGTATTGTACAGTAAACAAGTTTTCTTGTTTAAAATTACATTGAACATATGCGAAAGAATATTATAAATGTATACAAATGGAATGAGGGGCGGTCGTTTACTCAACATTTTATTGCATATTGAAAACGACACCTCCGGGCAAGTGGGACGGGGAAATTACCCTCCCTGGGTGGGTGACGGGGGGCTTAGGAGAATCTAAAACGAAAAAGGGGTAGGAGCACACAACAAAACAACATCTTAGATTTAAACCCCACAAAATAATTGGACAGGAAATGATGGGTACCCCTAAAAAATAATGTTTATTAAATACGACGATGCATTCAGTGACCTTATCTTTAATTGAAAGATCTAAGGTAGCTGGAAAGTAGGTATTTGAAAATAATCATACCAATAAACTTTGGTTTGAGATTGATGGACTTTCACTGCACGCCATTCTTTTGACAATGTTATCAGAGAGTAAGGAATAATAAGTGAAATGTTAAAAAGAGTGAGGAGGTCCCTGCGTTTCCTCGAGGAACCTTGTAGGGAAAAGTAGTAATAGAAGTGTGAGAGGAACATGGCTGACATTAGATTAAGTGACAAATATGTACCTAAGGATACGATTCCTGACAAAGTTCCTTTTGATTTAAGATTATAAAATAGTAGGTCTAATCTGACATATAATTTAGTAAAGAATGTTAGACGCGGCTTTCCTCCTAATACAATCTTTGTCACTGCTAAAGATGCACACTACTTTTTGTCATATTTGTTAATAACAATAAGATTGTAATTATTCGTAGTAAATTTAAGGGTGTAGATGTAGACGATACAGAACAATATTCCATGCATTGATAGTAAATTTTACGAGTGTTCTAGGAAACATAATACCTATACTGCACTAGTTACATTTCGCTGATAGAATCTTTAATGCACAAGCAATGAAATGCACTAGAGAGTTGCACATTGTAGTCAATGATATTCCCTTGTGGGAAAATGTCATAAATCTGATGTAAATTGTTCGAAAAATGTGCACACCCGTGTGAAATATATTCAAAATGGAAAACTCCTGTTTTCATTTCTATTATATTACTACAAAGACATATTTATAACCTTTTCACGGAGTGTTTAAAGAGGAAGGCATACAAAACAATTTTAAGTATACCTATTTTGGATGTTTCATTTTAAGTTGCAACGTAGTAATTCAACAGATTGCAAATTCTGTGATTCAATTAAAATACTATTTTCCAAAATAAACAAAAAAGAATTACGGCCCGGATGAATTTATTTTTTCTAATTAAGAGGACAGCATTTTTGGCTTAGGTATATTTTTACTCTTTTCTTTAAAAAATATATGAAAAAGGGTACTGACAACCTGTGCAAATTTGTCTATTCTTGTCTAATCCATGAGTATATTATTACAAAATTGATATTGTTATCTACTTCGACAGCTTTGAGGACCAACTGCACACATTTTCAGCTAAAAATCGAGTGTCTTAAAGGTCAGCACTCTCTCATTTACATGAATTTATAACAAAGCTACTAAATTCATAGAAATTAAATAAGAATCATGAATGTGAAAATTGCTGACGAATTAATGAAGAACAAAAACGACAAAGTAATACAAAAGTTCAGTTTCATACAACAAAAAGCACAGTTTTACATAATGCACTTATAATAATGCTACAAGTGACATAGCTAGAACTAGAAAGGAGTGTGTACAATAATACGGATATTTATCACATAGTCTGCAAGACTTAAGTATATTGAAAATCCATTTGTATGATTACATACACTGTGTCGGTCCAATGATGTATTCAATAAGGAGAAAGCTCTTACTCTTACATACATAAATATTACATGAACACCGTCTTACTTACACTGATTACATTGTACATACTTACATACAAAGTTATAACTCCATTCCTATTAATATCATAAAATATTCTATGACTTTGTATCTATTTCATTCGCATTGTCGTTATATTCATACACTACATAATATTTTTACGCGGAGGCATGACTTTGCCAACACACTTCTCAGTATTATCAGCCAGAAGAGTCTACATATTATCATTCATGATTCACATATAAACTCATCAGCCTAATACTGGGAAAAATTCACCTATCCAGATATCACGGATATCACAGGATTAGGCTCAGATGCGCGGGGCCTAAAATACAAGCATTGTGCCTGAAATATCAGTATTTAGGAATCGTCTTACAATATTGCAAGTATTAATAATGACCGATTTTTGCATTTTTATGTATATATAGAAAATATTATTAAGTATTCACTGTGCTGTAATTTAAATATTTTATTGTATGGTTTCCCTGTTTCCTCCCAAAAGGTGGTCTGATGACCTAGTCCAGCAAGCCGGAAGAACCTGGATGCGGAGGGGTAAAAACAGAGATGAGTGGAAAGAAATGGAAAAGGCCTAGGTCCAGCAGTGGAGGGAGGAAGGCTGAGGAGGAAGAAGAAGAAGATGGTTTCCCTGAGTTATTGTGATTCGAACCCACGACATCAATTGCTTTTTTACAGTACCACCCTATTTGTATTATTTATCGTGTATTTTTACCTATATTTGTCTTTCTGAGATCCAACATCCAACCCTCCGCACAAGCATTTATTTGCTTACGGAGAGTGGTTTTTAAATTATAATTGCATTATATTGTGGTAATTTATTTATTTATACATACATTAACGGCCAAAACCTTTAACACCTTTTTATTTGTAAATATTGTCAATCTCAATATCCATTCATTAAATAGTATGTACATAACCAATATACAAAAGACATCACCATTTACAACACAGCAAATCAATAAAAAATCAATCTGAACACTGAACATTATATATTACACGGAGGCAAGACTTCTCAAGCAATTCTGTGTTTTTTTTTATTGAATAAATGTCTCTGATGAAATGCTAGAAGAGTCTTTTATACTCTACTATTGTGGATATAAATAACTTTGATATTGTAAGATTCTGTAAAATTGACAGGTCCAAGTCCCGAAACTAAGTTCTACGTAGGATAAACAAGTAGAATATTTAGCGATCTCCCTGATTCAACAAATAATTTAAATAAATATTGCACATATTATTAATAAAAAGTAAGTACACAAGCTTGAGGCATGACTACACACCCCACAATATTAATATTTGGAACTTTTTTGTTTGCCCTTTTTCTCTGTTATTCGAAACAATATGAACTCATGCATATTTTATCGAATGATACGTGCCAACCCAAATGTAGGAAAAAAGGGAAAAAAGTCGTTGCTTCAGAATCGAATATGCATTTCATAATATGTAATTATATTTACATACCTGTGATGAAATAATGTTATGCAATCATATAATGGAAAACAAGTAACCATTATGAACATGTTCAAAACATTGATTATTTTCAGAGTACGTAAAACAATTTTTTTTTATTTAATCTGGGTTTAGCGAAATAAACCCAAATACATTATACATTTCACAGAAAGCTTGAATAGATTGTGTTGTCAAGTGGAGTAAGTCGGTATCGGGGATTGAACCTGCGCCTGCGCCCGCCGGATTAACAGTCGCACGCGTTACCAACCGGGCTACCGACCACCTCATTTTTATTTATATTTTATTTATTTATTTTTAAAAAGGATCTGCCCTTGCATACACAAAACCCAAATACTTTCCTTCACACTTTGCACTAGGCTAAAAGCCTGTACTATCCCAAAGTGTGGAATACATCGCCTTGTATTGGAGTAGAAATTTGTTTTATTTTTGAGAGAATACTCGTACATTGATGGTGGTAAATAATTAACTTAACCAAAACAAAAACCAAATTTTACAGGAGAAGGAAAAAATGTAACAATTAAAACACTGGGGTGCATGAATGACGTGTTGTCTTGTCTTATTTATGGAAAAAAAAACAATATTGGTAAAAATGATAGTAATGAGGGGTCAACTTATGCCCATGTCAGATGTCAGATCTATTCTATTTTATGCTAATTTCAGGCCATCCACTTGTCTACGAGTGACCTTAGTTAATATCATATCAATAAGATAAAGAAATAAATTATGTTTGCTTAAAATCATTCCCGAGTTAACTGGAAAATAACAAATTTCGTGTTTGCCTGAGGCGAAAATATTACGCAAGATGCCACCAATCTTCTCGACATAGATACGAAGACAAATTGATCTGATGACGTATTTATGAAGGTTATTAAACCATAGACATTTAATCAAAGAATATAAAAATAAGTAAATTAAAAAATATATGACTCACATCCTAATACTGATTTTCGCGGTCTTCCAAACGATAGGTATCAAACACGCCCTTCCCAGGCTTATGGATTTTAGTGGCGCCTCCCACCAAGAATCGACAGAATAAAAATTTGTAAAAAAAATGAAATTTCTATTGGTGAAGCACTTAAGTGAGATACCAAACACGGCGGTATGCAGTGACCAGACCCTCTCAATCTCTTGGTGTCTTCCGAGGCTTGAATTGGAGAACATCTGACTAACGATTTAGACTTCTTTTCCAACGCACTTTCATACGATACCACACATGACTCCACACAACCCTTGTATCCCGCTAAAACTCTTCACATATTTTTTTGTCTCTGGAAAGGGATGATCCAATTTTATATAGAAACGTATTCTCACCGAGGTTACGTACGTTTGCAATGTTTCAGGTCTCCAAGTAATCAGGAAGTGGTTGAAAAATTGATTACAAGATTTGGTCACAAACTTTGGTTAAAAAAAATAAATGTAAAATCTTGTAAAACGAGCGTCATTGATAATAAAAATGATTTGTCTCTTTGCTTTTGTTTCTTTTAAAATTAATAGATTTCACGGAATAAAAGTTTTACATTTAAAATATGACAATTAAGTACTTACATTTTTTGTAGTTAAGTAAAACACAACTCGTCTAGACGATTTTGCACGTTTCCTCATATTTTTTTACCGAATCACATTAATGTAATGATAAAATGTTTATCAAATAAAAAAAAAACTTCGTGAAATTTTACGGGTAGAGGGCACAGAAGAAAAAATATCACGTTACATACTAATTTATTTTGCGTTAGGTACTTACGTAGTTTGTTATTTATATTTTTAATGGGTATACAGCCTAGGTGAATAATTGGAACAAACATGTTAATACTTTTGACATTATGTAAAGATTCTTGACTCGGAAAACGCCTCAAGGCAGCTGACCTTAATTAAAAAGGGCGACTGATGTGAAAACCAAAGGGGAGATATGACGGGGGTCCTATACTCAGAATTGAACGTTTCCGGACTAGTGAGGAATTTTAACATGTACCAGTGGAGATGGGTGAATTTTTGCAAAAGGGAAGCCGGGGCTAACATTTCTTATGGGATTACGTCAGAATAAACACTATTATACCTATCATTTTTTCCAAAATGTAACTCTATAGGAATCGTGTTCTTAGGTAGCTGCGCGCCTGACATGTACCTACTACCTAAAGGAAAATTTAGATGCGAGAGAAATGAAAGTATTTTATTTTATTTTACGTATAATGGCTATATCCCACGGAAGGTGAATCCTGCTTCGTCCGTAGATTCGCATGCCGTGGGAAGGAGTGAGTCCGTGAATCTACAGACTTTTTCATAGCGATTTGTATGGCGGTACGTAATATCGCAGACGTGCACGGATCGTGGGAAATAGGTTGCCTGTGAATCCGCGGACACGCCTTGATGAATCCAGATGAATCCGTCTAATCCATAGCGTTTGGATAACTTGCAATACAAGTGTTGAATCCAATATACATATACGTAGATATTTCTTTAGGAAACATCCCAAACAGACAGTTTTTTTCATTTTATTTCTTCTTCTCTATTTTAAAATGTATTTTAATTAATATTAAACTTTTTTTTCAATTATTTCAATGTTAATTTATAGTTTGATAATTACAAAATGTGTAATATAATTATGTGTGTGTGTGTGTGTTGATTCTCACAAAATAAAAAACGTTTTATTAAAAAATATAATTATGTATATATTTATGTACCTATTAGCTTATTACGTTACTTCATTTTCTATAGTATAACTATTAAACGTAATACATATATATTCCATTTGTCGCCGTCCACAAGTTTTTTGTGTATATGAGTAAAAAGGCGTGTGGATGGAACGTTTATCTTGGCTCGTTTGCGTAACAGACCGTTGACGCCTTTTTACTCATGAACGCAAAAAACTCGTAGACGCTCGCAAGCGTGTGGCGGCGACATTAACTTTTACTTAAAGTATTATACCGAATCGGTAGGTATTACCTATATAATTGGCACCAGGAATGACGTCACAGTCTTTTCCCACGGCATTAAGGTTCAAAATCGCGTGACAATCGCATGATAAAATGGTAAAAATAGCGTTTTTTTTTTTTTTTTTGAGGTTAATTTTGCGTCTATCAAAAAACTTTTACGGTTATTCCCTAGGTTTTAATGCATATTATCAGTACAAAAAAAAATTTTACTCAACGACTTTCAGGAAACGAGTATCCGTCTTTCGGAAAAAAGATCAGAGGTGTTTTCCATTGTTTTTTGAGAATCTATACAAGATATAAAAAATCTTTTACGGTTATATAAAGGTGCAATGCATCTACCCTATTTTGTTCCAAAGCATAATTAATAACGGTTGTCGAGATAGAAGGTCTCCCGTTTTTAGAAATTTTTGAAATGTCGGTATGCATACTCTTAACATTACTTACTGTAAATTAATACTGATTTAAAAGTTATTCATAGGTACAAAAATACATAATACAAGAATATGATACTAAATTGATAACATGTAGCTACCTACATTAACTGAAAATAACGTGTTGTAATTTTTGCTAGTCGGGTAATTTGTATATTTTTGTAACAATTTTACAATAAAAATAATTATTATTCGATATATTTTCGGATATATATTCACTAACAACGAGGGTTGTCAACCGTACTAGAGTATAATAATAATATTGAAAGTGAGTTGCAAGAAATATATGGATCGCAAAATACTATATATTTTTTTTTTGGCAACAACTAAGAAAATATCAACCAAATCCGCTTCACTTGTAAAATTTAAACGTAGTTTAAGAATTATATCATTGCCTGCAGTTTTCGACTGACGAATGAGTGTGTAATTTACATTAATTTGAAAATTGAGAAAACCACACTTTTCTAGCAAATAAAAATATTATAAAATTCAAGCAGTTCATAAAATGACAGTTTTTATTTAAATAGATAAGTAGATATTTATTTATTTATTGCACATGGAACAGATACAGTCACAAAAACAAACATTGGCAGGTACATTAATACAAAAATATCAATACACAAGACCAATTACATCCGTTCACAATTAGCACACACGCAAAACAAATAGATTACATTACATAGTTAAAAATATATATCTTATATCTATAAAACATTTATGGTAGGGAAGGAGGAAGCATGGGAAGAGGAAGAAGAAGAGGAAGAAAGGAGGGGACAATGAAGGAAGCAACAAAAAAAGAGTTAAGAACTGATATCAAGAACAATAAGATAATGTGTATGTTTTCTTTTATTTTCATAAAATTATCGAATTACACCCTGATACATATTTGTAAACTTCATAACAAGCTTAAAAGCTTGTGTCGTGAAGTGGGGTATGTCGGCATCGAGGATCGAGCGCGTTAGCAACCAGGCTTCCAATAACTTTTTAAAATTACTTATTGATGCAGATGGAATAATCAGCTGAAAAAATGTTGACAACCCTACTTACATGTTTCAGCGCGTGTATACACAACGGTTTCCGAAGAAAAACCCATAGGAGTATTTACGATGATGTAGTATGAACCCCAAAAAACACAAAAACCCTTCAGAAATATGACGTACTTAATGTAGTTCTGGACAATTTACATCCAGACCTGCATTAAATTGTACCACAAATGTGTTATAGTTTTGTATTGTCTATGTGTTTATTGCTTTCATTCTTTTTTGTTGTGTTTATTGATTTATTGCATTTGATTTTGTGTTTGTAAACCTGACGATTCCAAGTGCCTTAAATATGGTCTACAGATGATTAAAAACCAATAAAAAATCCTCAAATAATAAAAGCTTAAACTTTTTAGTTGGATTTCAGTAGATGAATTATTTATAAAATGTTGAAATCATTGTCTATCCCATTTTAGATCCGCTTGCTTATTCGTATTTTTTAATCTATTCTAGTTCCTAATATAATTTACTCGAATACTAATCGATACAATTAATTTTATTTACAAAATTCAATTAAATTTGTGCTTTTATCCCTAAAAAAAATCCTGTGTGGCTTTTGTACGACTTTTGTGGGGTTTATTTATTTTGAGCAATATGCTTATGGGTTTCGTACTGTTACAATATACAACGAGAGTGAGGGAGACAGACATACCCGCATAATTCGAAAAATAAAATCAAAATAAATAATGTATAAATTTAGATTCCCCAGTTGCCATAGAGTGGGGAACATTATATTTTCTTATTATTTATTGAATTAATTTTTCTGGAATTTTGTTACATCGAATTATAAGTCCATGTGGTGCATTTTATCAGTATGATGCCAATCTTTCAAATGTCTCCCTTCAAAAATTATGTACCTAATCTATTAGTCTAAATAACACACGAATTATAAAGAAATTATAATTTTATTTAAAATGAAAAAAAGTTTAAGGTACCAATCATTATATTTAATACCACGGACCTGAAACAGCACAATTTTTGCACTGATACTGGGCCGGTATTCTTTTATACTAATAATATCGACATTAATAATATTAAAAATAAATAAATAAATTATTTAATGGGTTCTCTAATTTCCAGTTATGGTAGACATTTTTTCCCGTACAAATAAAATATAATGTACACCCCGACACATAATGCGCCCGCTACACGCTCGCGAGTCACCGCGACCTTTTGGTGTTCATGAGTAAAAAGGGGTGCGGATGGATCGTTTATCTTGACATGTACGTAACCGACCGTTGACGCCTTTTTACTCATGAACACCAAAAGGTCGTGGTGACTCGCGAGCGTGTAGCGGGCCCATAACGGGACTGAAAGAGATTAGCAGCTAATTTGAGAAAAACCGGTGTTGAAAAATAACGCGTGATACAACATACAAAAACTCCGTGTGACAAACTTTAAAAAATATCACCCACAAACAAGTTTAATTAATGCCGCAGGCAATGCTTTCTTTTTTTTTTTTTTTACTAAATTACAATTAATATTGGTGTAAAGACAATAATTTATTCTCGTACCTGATCGATCTAATTTTTAAACACAAAAACAGAATTAGTATATATTCAACAGTATGACAGAGATAATTATTATTATCTATTTATTATATTATCTATTTATTTATTTATTGCTTCAACGGACTCAAGATATTTTCAAAATTTACAACGTTAAAGTTAAAAAGTTAAAAATATTAATACAATGAATTATTATATTATTATAAAAATAGGGAACTATTTCCCCATACCCCGTGCACGAAATCATCCATCCGGAAGGGATTAATCCAGATTCGCGTACGAATCCGGATTCACTTGTCGTGGGAAGGCACCCTAAGGTACACTGACAGAGAGTTAACAACACATACACAATAACAAACATAAAATGTGAAACGCGTCGACCCTCCAATTAGAAGTGTCCACAACTTACATAAATTGTCATTAATCATTAGTTTATACCTACACCTATTATTTAATTAATTAAAATCCACTATGTATTATCAGCAAACAAAAATGATCACCAATTAATATGAATAAATCCGTCATTATGTAGCTAAAGCAAATAAATAATGCATATACGAGTATGTCGTGGTCCCATCGTAGAATTGGTCACATCATGATGTGCTCAGTCATTTCATGAAATGGTGGCATTTCATGAAATGTAACATTGTTGGTTAACCACATCGTCATGTGCCCAGATGTCCCCTGGACAGATCGACGAATAGTTATCGTTTGTCGATATTCCTATCTAAACGCTTGGTTTTACAAACGAATAAATAATCAGTCAGTTGAAGAGGAAAATACAGCTAAATTTAATTTCATGTTTTATTTTTCAAATTAAAAAACAATGAAAAAAAAACCTAAGTATCTCAAATTACATTTTTATTATACCTATTATGGAGACCCTACACAACGATATGGCCAAACGTGAGCTGTCAAATCGTCAAATGTTGTGTGTTGGACGATACGCCCGATGTCGGTTGGTCATTTCATCAAAATGCCACCATTTCATGAAATGACTGGGCACATCATGATGTGACCAATTCAACGATGGGACCACGACACATATAAATCCAACAAGACACATATAAATGTATGCATAAGCATAGGTAATGATTCAATGAGGTACTGTCAGAAGTATGCAACAAATAATCAAACAAAAAGACAACAATAATACTAAATACCTATATTATATTATAGTACTCACCCGTCACATTGTCGGGCTTGTGCATGGCAGGTGGGTCTCGAATCATGTCGGAATCTGGTGGAGCCTCATGCCCAATTCAAAACAGAATCTGAAAATAAATAGAAAAAAAAATAGAATAGTGTCATTTTTTTCGGAGGACAGCGTTGGTTAGCAGAGGTTTAAAAAAAACACTGTTAATGTAATTTACATGAAATAATGAAATGTTTAGTTATTTTTGCATTTACATGTAATAATTCTGAAACGTAAACATTTTAAATTTGGTGATAAATGGTTTGTACTTATGTCATTCTCAATTTTAGAAAATTATTGGTAAAAAGGTATTTTAAACACAAATGTAAAAAAAAACTATAGTTATGAACTTACTTACTAATTATATTTAGGTAGATAATGATTGTTCTCGTTTTTTTAAATTTTCTAATAAAATTAGCCAAAAGTTGATTTAACTAATTATAAAATCAAATTATTCTTATGTCGTTTTTACATAATTGAATGGGATTTTAATTTCTATTCATGATATCCGAATTGCCTTTTCCGAAATAAAAGATAATTCCAGGGTTTCGAAATAAAAGGGAATAATATTATTTATTCAAAATGTTATGCCGTGGAGGCTAATAACATGACAATTAACAAAAGCACCAGTTAACAAAGCTTTATCACTCAAAAGCTCTATAATGCCGTTGAAAAAAATCTACTTTTTCATATACCGACATTGTTACGTTAAAAGGAGAAAATATTGTTATAAATTGGGTTTAATATCACAAAATGATATTGAGTCAAATAAATCCAGGAAATCATTTTTCAATCTCCCTTTATCCCTATCCTTCCCCCCTTCCTCCCTGTGCCCTCCCAACTCCATCCCATGCATTGTATGGCTACATTTTTTCAATCATATTATGATCATCATTTTCAATATTAAAAATCGTTACCTACAATTGGTTGAAACGTTACCAGCGAATATAGTAAGTCAGTTATTCATTTAATATAGTAATTTATTTGAATTTATTGGGTGTCGATCACGCGGGAGGCTAACCTTTCCTAAATAATAACATTAAGATTAAGAAGAAGAAGAGGATTAATTTAGTCATAATGTGCAGTGTATTTGGACAATGCAATATGGAGTGTTCGGGACACCCATCAAGCTTCCTCCCCAAGGGAGTTCACATAACGCTACATAATGTGAATGAAGATACCTCTCGTTTCCATCCGTAATATGTATTTCCATCCGTGCAATGCAGCTAAATCCAGTTCAATTCCTAAAAATAATTTAGGTGTAAGTACCTCAAATCAATCGTTACAGACTACGGGTATTGACTTAAAAAAAAGAAACATGGGAGACCTTTCATCTCGACAACCTAAAAAAGAAATAAAATAGGGTTTAAATTTTTAACATTTATTCATGCGATTGTTCATTCGATTTTGAGCCTTAATGCGGCGGGAAATGACCGTGACGTCATAGTTGGGGTCTGAGCTTTAAAGTAAATTTTGTCGCTATATTTTATTCACAGGCCCCTCCCACGAAGACATCCATGAGCAATACAAATTGTGTGTCCACGTGGAAGGAGCCTGATATGATAAACTAATTAGTAACAATCTCATGATTAATAATGAAGATTCAATATACCCACATTACATAATGTATTGTTTGATAAATCCTTTGTTAGAGGAAATATCGTTGGCTGTTGGCTCATATCACATTACCAACTTGTTAAAATTAATAACACCATTATAGGAAGCATTGTCGGTACAGAATACAATGTTATTACGGGTATAATGGTCTTGTTATCAATCTCTTATTGTGTGACTGCGCAATACACTGCACGATCTGTTTGAACGATTTGCTTGATGATCAACGACAACAACCTATCAATCCATCTATCTACACCGTTCCACCACTTCACCGTGTGGAACCACCAAAAAGAATACAAGGATGTTCTTTATCTTATCAAACTACACACAAAAACGAGTATAACGTGAATATCCCCTAAATGATACATTTTGATTATATTATTGTATGAAATAAATAAATTAAGAACGTGATTGGCGCAGTAGGTTGGAGCCTGGACTTATAATCAGGATGTACCGGGTCCGAATCTCGGTGATGGTGATGTTTTCTGCACTTCACGGCGCAAGCTTTTACGTGTGAAGGAAAGTATTTGAGTTAGCGTATGTATACAAGCCCAGATCCTTTTATGTGTACTTGTAAAAAAATATTAAAAAATATTGTTGTGTAGGTATATAGTGCATTTGCTTAGAGCGTGAAATTCCAATCTAAAGATAGCACATTCGAATTTGGGTGTTGACGATGTTTTCTGCACTTAACGACACAAGCTTTTAGCGTAGGTATCTACCTTATAGGAAAGTATTTCGGTTCGTGCTGTAGATAAAGGTGCCACACATGAGTTTCATCATGGACTAAATATTCGACCACAGAGTAAGGATTAACCAGATTATAGAATATTATCGGACGACTTATCGTACATACAACAAATCGAGCCGTTTGATAATGAGCGACATTCCTAGGAAATTGTATCATTATACAACGTGGAATAATGTGTTATCCCGAATGTAGGATGAGTGATTCTACGGATGTGGTATGGGAAGCAGGGTTGATAGATATCAGTGGTGAATCGTTCATGAACCAATTTGTAAAACGAATGATGAATCAAACGAACCATTTAATAATGAATCGATTCACTGATTCAGAGATCACTGAGAACTAACAGATGCTAAAAGAAAACAAAATGTGAATCAACTTCAGAGTTATATTAGTGTATGTAGATATAGGTACGTCTTGCAGCTGAAAATTCATTCATTTATTTGCGCCTCAGATCATGGTGATAGCAAATTATTTTATTCAAAAAATCTAAAGCGGTAGAACTGACATCGTAATCATTAACAAGAGCAAGCGTGTGAATATCATACCAATAATAATAATATAATAATTGCTCCGCGTTAAAAAGTGAAGTCATGCCTCGTAGCATGTGGAACTAACCGATTCATTGAATCCGTTTTATGGAATTAATGTCAGATTCTAATTCTTAACAGATTGGATCCGCAACCGAACCAGAAATAATATAATAAATTTAATGAAAGTGAAGAACGAATTAGACAAAAAGGGCTAGTAGAGACAACTAAAAAAACTCCCGTATGTTTCGCTATAGTAGCATTCCTCGCAGAAGAGTTTCCAAAAGGTGGATGGACAGCAGCAGCTCTCGTAAGAAACGAAACAACATGGCATGTTATTACGTCGAATGAAATGAACCGAATCTTTGAAACGAGTCGATAGAAATCAGATCTATATTGTCCTATAGAATATAAGAAGCGCTCGGTTTCAATGGAACCGCTTTAATGAGCATGTCAATTATTTTACCAGTTGGTATCTATCAATTGTAACAATACAATATGTTGCCTTGATTTTATACTCGTATGAAACTTCTATAATTAGTACTTTTAGATATAAAATTCATATAATAACTGGGACAAATGGAAATGAAAGAGTGTGAGTGATTTGCGGTTCTTATAATGATCCTGTATGGATGTGAGTGAGACAAGAAATTAAAGGATTGGGCAGAAAGACTCCCGAATCCAAATCGCAAGGACGTTAGAAACCCCTGGCGAAGACTGATATACTTTGAGTCACGGACCTAGTTAAAAGGGGTTGAGGATCAAAAATATTTTTTATTTATTTTTTTATTTTATTCATTAAACAAACAGACAGTAATACAAAAAATCTTAAATCTTAAAAAATAGTAACTAGTTAAGTATACCAATAGATTATCAATCTTACTACAATGGCAATTATCCTCTATGCGTAAATACCAATGATAGAAAGCGAATTTACACACGAAAGAAAAAGAAAAAGAAAGATAAAAAAATGATGAATGGTATGTCTTTTTTTGGTTAGAGAATCCAGAGGAGGAATAAAAATAAAATTAGGTGCAATGGATCAGAACTTTCTTCTTTCCAGCAGCAAAGTTGGGTTTTTACTAGGTTTGCTCAATGTTCAGAAATCATCTCATTTTTTTGCTCATATAATTTAAAAACTAAGTGAAACGAATAATTAGAACACCTATTCGTATATATTTTCTTCATAATATTGTGCCTGACGAAAGCTCCTAGTTAATTTCAAGTGAAAAATAGTGTCAAATATACTATAGAGCAGTACTAAAGAATTCTATGAATAAGATAAAATGGGTTTGTGTGATCTAAAAAGAAAGAAATGTTATGAAGAACCACATGCTCATCTTACGTACGAACAACAGAGTAGAATTATTTATGAAAATTATATATTTTTTTATGTATTTTATTATTCTACATAGCACAAACAGTTTAACAATGATACATATATCTTAAAACATTAACGACAAGCAAACCAGAGAAGGCTCCAGACTCAAAAGATTACATTAAAAAAGTTTGAGAAAACAATAGAAAAATATATTAGGAAAACTGAAAAAAGCCAACACGATCTTTTTGTGTTCATGAGTAAAAAGGCGTCAGTTGTCGGTTACGTACACTTCAAGACAAACCTTCCATCCACACGCTTTTTTACTCGTGAACACCAAAAGCTCGTGTTGGCTCGCGCATGTCTGTCGGAGGCATAAGATTTTATAAGTTACGAGGGCTGGCTGAGAACTTCGCGGCCTTGAGAAAAAAATGTACTAGCCAGTTTCAATTTATTATTGATATGGATAATTTGAACCTTTACAAGGCTCCTGGCAAAATTTGGCATCAATAGGACTAAGCTGGCACTCTTGGCACCATTTTTAATCCAACGTGTTTAAGATTTTTGTGAAAATGAGAAATTTTCAACCATGATCCGCGATAAAATGTTTTATTATCACGGGCTGCATATCAAAAAAAAACTTTTTAAAAGATGTCAGATACATAATTGGAGTCGCCTCTATCATATGCGGTAGTCAAATAATGGGTAGCAGATTTTAAATGTGGTCAGCAAGGTGTTGAAGAAAACCCTCGCAGTGGAAAGCAATAAACTGCAGTTGTTTCGAAAAACGTCGATAAAATCATGGATGTGGTTCAAAAAGATCGCCAAATTAGTATCTGGCAGATAGCAGAGATCCTAATGGTCTTATGTGAATGAATAGATTTCATATAACTTCAGAACAGGGCTTGTATTAGCTTTCTGTTTGCAGGGTGCCAACGCCTTTGACTCCTTTTTAGGGTCGAAAAAACATGTGTTCGTTTTCGATTTTCATTCTAATTTTTGCCCAGGTGTGAAGCTGATCCTGAAGATTTTTTTTTTCGTCATGTCATCATGGATGAGGCCTGGATCTAACTGAGCCCAAAAATAATCAAAATAGTGGCGGCATGGTGATTTTCCGTCTTCAAAGGAATCGATGTCTCCTTTGTCAACTGGAAAAGTGATGGCGTTAGTTTTTTGGAAATTTAGTTCTAGCATTACAATAGACTACTTGAATAAGGGAAAAAAAAGACGTGGATAGTACTATGATAATCTAATTATTCCATCGCGACAAATTACCAACGCGGAAAGACCAGGAAAATTGGCCAAAGTCGCGATCTTTCACCGCGACTCTGAGCCAGTTCACAGAAAAACAATTTTCATAGCCAAATTGCATGCCAATGGCGAAAGTTGGTGAAACATCTGCCTTATTTACCTAAAATGGAATCGTCAGACCTTCTTCTCATCCCTAAGCCAATAAAAATCTTAGCATGTAAAAAATTCACCCAGTTAACGGTGTTACAGTGAACGCGCAGCAATATTTTGAAGACCTTTACAATTTCTTCTATAAAACTAGGATCCTAGCTTCGAAACGTGGCTAGCAAAAGTGTATTCAACTTCGAATAGATCCTATAAAAAATTGTAAGAAAATCCAACCATGCTATAGTACATTTTTTGCTCAAGGCCGCGAAGTTCTCAGCCGACCCTCGTATGTAGATTGTGGGTGCCTAGATATATGAATTGCCTTCTAGTTTTTAGAGGGTCTAAAAGTTTGAATCCATGGACAAAGTTAATAGGAATATAATAATAACGACTTCATAAATGGTACGTCGTATGAATAGGAAATGATCCAGGTAGGTGACCGGATCTCATTATTTTGGAATATCTACCTCAGTTATCCACCTGTCTTCCTCTAACTTCATTTCCCTCCTCCACAACCTTCAAGAAAGGCTTTGAAGGGGATCGTTATATACGCTCGTTAAACGATTACGGCATTCCTTTTCTAAGAGTATTTGAATATATTATTATTGTCTATATATTTATTGTGATAACAACCTCAAAATATAATAGTTTATTGATGTTATTATGTAAAACAAGTGATGTGCAAAATACGACTGTTTTTCTTTGCAAAACAAGCAGTCAATTCGTTTTTTCTTTTTCCTTAAAAGACTCTTAGCACCAGCCACCAATTCTATTAAATAAAACCAATGAACTTATGTAAGGGTTTCAGCGGTAACGCCATCCAAGTTCCTTTACTCAAAAAATAAAATAAAATAAATATCACAATAGTTATATCGAATGCTTTTGCCTTAGCCGTCCAATATTATAATCGAAACTCACCGTTTGGATTGAATGCCGAATTATAAGAAAAAATATTGAAAAATAAGACAAAAACTCCCATGTTTCCTAACCATACGAATATACTATACTAGCTGAGTTACCCGTGCTTCGCAACGGCAAAATATAACTCTTGATCTGAACTTCTTTTCCAACGCCCTTTCATATGATACCATACATGACCCCACACAACGCTTGGACCCTCTCATCATCATGGCATCTCTTAGGAAAAACTTTTTCTCCAAAATCCGGCGACGTTAGAACACAGCCTATATTATCGAAAATTTTATTAAAAATTTTCGCAGCAATCCGTCGGTAAATGCAGGAGTTATGCGTACACTTACAAAAAACCGGCTTTACTTTATATATATACTTAGATTTGTTATGTTAATATTGAATAACATCATGTTTTTTAGCTTTTGTAAACAATTTTTATCTTGCGTACCTATAAAAAAGTATTAACTCACTTTTTTTAAACACTGTTCAAAGTAAGTATGCAAATGAGAAAATATTATGCTCTTGTTATAATCAAATAATATTGTTATATTTACGATTCAACAAAAAAAAACTCATTCAGTTTTACGTCCCGTGCGTTATGCGAGCTACATACTACGTAGTGAACGAGTTATATCGTAAAAAAATTTCAATTTTCTCCAACCATCAATAAATTCCAATCCAACTTACATAATATAAAGTTGATGCAAAAAAACCGTCTAACCCCTTAACTGGAAAATGAATTTTCTTCTTAGGGCAGTTTCACATACGGACTGTTGCGGATGAGGACCTTACGGGTGGAGAAGTGAATAGTAGAAGGGAGGGGAAAGGGAGATGGAGGTGGTTGATTTGCCGCCCATACATCTGCCGACGAATCTACTTTATTGGCTTCAATAAAATATGAACACGTTTGGACGGGCTGACGGGGGTGGGGAGATTGGGGTACAACAGGGAGTGGGGCAGTTAAGATAGCCGGTGAAATTGCTTTTCAGAGTGCGGACTTTCACCCTCTACCACCCCGCTTATTTCTCATATACACACACATACACACACACTCTCATTCCACTCCAGGAAAGAAGTTTTGTAGAAGATTGAAGTCGAATTGGTTTCGCTACATTATGCGGGTCGGATATGATAATCGCATGTTAATATTAATAAATTCGATACACCACATGTATCGTATATTCCAGTATTAGCCTTCATTTTTTTCGCAGAACTCGCCCCATCCCCCATCGCACGATCCACGTTCCCTACACATCATGTCCTGTAGGTATCATATTGTGAAATAAATTTCATTCTCTGTGTAGCGAAAAATCTTATAAGTAATGTTCTCACTGGGATCTACTTCTGTTCCGGAAATGAGATATTGCTTGTATCATATAAGGAAAAGAAGCTAAAAGTTTTGATTGATATTTGAAAATGTTAGGTGAACGAACGTGATTAAGGCTTGACAATATTACTACAAGTCAGAGAAATATGTGAGTTGTACGAGTATTAACATATTGAATTCAGGCAATAGACTAGAAGATACCTATTTGTTTCTTTTGTTAAAAGTCAAACATATAATGGAGGTCGGATATTGAAAATGAACAATTCATTTCAAAAGCATTTATCTCAATAGATACACAACAAAAGATGAAGTTTTCATCGTCGGCTGGCTTACTATGGTAACTTTACGTTTATGTATTATCATCAATTTCAGTTCATTCATTTGCCTCAGACTGGGCAACTGAAAGTCCTGGGAAGAATGTAAAATGAATTTATGACCTTAAAAAAAGACAATTATTAACGAAATCCTACGGTTTTACCATACACGATTATTCCCAATTTTTTTTATAGGTACCAATACTGTATTTTGGAGCACGTAACATATTCGTTTATATAATAGATTTTCGGCCGAGGATACATGGTGGAAGTAAAGACAAAAACTAAAGAATCCTCTTATCAAAAGTTTTCAAGCAAATCTTTATTTATTTTGCCTGATGATGAGAACTAAAATCCTCTAACTAGTATACAACAATCACCATAATATTTTAGTAAGGTTGCATAGATACCAAATATCCAGGAACATTCTCAGACTACATATTTTGAGTAGGATACATCTGACCCCTGGGTATAAAAAATATGAAACTTCTCAGCGATAAGGAGAAAAATTACTTAAATTACAAAACAAAATTCACACTGTAGTGGTTGCATTAAACCGAAAACCTGAGCAAAGACCAGACGGGCGCAAAAGCTAGTATTAAAAAAAATCCTGCTTTAATTTGTGTAAAATGTATGACCGCAACAAACAGAATTATAAAAAAGCAATTTCATTTAGTGGAAGATATTAATGTAGCTAAGAAAAACATACATAGCACAAGAAGGGAAATAATAATAATAACAATATTCAATATTGACTTCCCCAACATATGGTTAGGCTAAAAGTAATAAGAAAGTAATCTCATTTGTTTATAATTTTTCTAAGTTCCCTTTCCCCAATACACCCACACGCCGGTGTTGCCCCATCGCACCCTCGCCCTCCCATTTCAATCCAGAAAAGTGTTTTTATCCCTATTTTATTAAGGCGGGTGCACATGAAAGAAATTTATAACGAATTATGTAAGAATATTTCATAATATCAAAAACAATAATTTCGAGTATACGAAATCAAATTTAATCACATAAATCTTATGGATATAGAAAAATACAATAACTTCGGAATAAAAAGAAAAAGAATGGATGAGAAACATGTTGCATAAACGAACTTATAACAGCACTCATTGAAAACAACTTATTTAAAAAGAAACGCACTATTCATGTTATACTCTTATCTATCTTTCCATCCCCTCCAGCCGGGTTCCTTGCAGGGTAAGCAGAAAGGATAGAACGCCAGATTAGCGTATTTTTACATACACTTCCGGCTGTTTCTCTATATTCATAGACATTTTACTCAGCCAGTACAAATCCGTTGGTCTTCGGAATCTGAGCAACACTGTGACGTCAGGTTAATCTTTAATGGCTAATTTTCTCAAAAGTTCATCCTTCAGCCATCTACACTCTTTGTCACATTGTTGTCATTAATTCTTTGCACGTCTCTGGATCATCTCAATTTATATTGGATGTGAAGGCGACAATCATTGTTGTAAATGAAGCCAAATATTGTTAGAAAAAAATAAGATAAAGAAATTAATAATGTTCTTCTTCTTCTTGTTCAGCCATTCCTCCACTGCAGGATATAGGCCTCTTCTAACATTTTCCAAGTTTTTCTACTTTGGGCTTTGCTCACCCAGTTCCTTCCTGCGACTGGGACTATATCATCTACCCATCTCTTTTGCGGTCGTCCCACAGGTCTTCTATTCTCCCATGGTCGCCATCTTAGGAAATTAATAATGGTAACAATTAAATAAGGCTCACTATCCACTCTTAATATGTATTTTGAGGGTGCAATGAGAGAGGAATGTGGGAATACACGTGGATGTATGCATATTTTTAGTACACATTTGCGTCGCACATTAAGGGCATGGCACCAGGAATGACGTCACAGTCTTTTCCCACGGCATCAAGGTTCAAAATCGCGTGACAATCGCATGATAAAATGGTAAAAATAGCGTTTTTTCCATTTTTTGGGGTTAATTTTGCGTCTATCAAAAAACTTTTACGGTTATTCCCTAGATGTTAATGCATATTATCAGTACAAGAAAAAAAAATTACTCCGCGACATTCGGGAAACGAGTTTCCGTCTTTCGGAATAAAGGTCAGAGGTGTTTTGAAATATTTTTTTTTTCGAAATCTATACTAGATATAAAAAAATCTATTACGGTTATTCCCTAGATAAAGGTTCAATGCATCTACCCTATTTTGTTCCAAAGCATATTTAGTAACGGTTGTCGAGATAGAAGGTCTCCCGTTTTTAGAAATTTTTGAAATGTCGGTATGCACACTCTTAAGCAGATTTGTTTTTCGATATACGAGTATGTACTATTTTTGTATCAGTGCGTAGGTACCACGCACGTTTTTATATTTTTATTTCAAGAACAATACGCACCTCCGTTTTTTATCGTGATCCTTCAGGTAAGTAAGTAGGTAATTCGAGTAGGTATCTACATGGTTGGCGCAGTTGGTTGAGGCGAAAGGTGCCAGGTTCAAACCCCGGCGCTGGGTTTTGAACCTGGCACCTTTCGCCACACTTCAGAAAATTCAAATTTTAGAAAATTATTGTAAAAATAAAACACTGTTTTTTACTTCCACTATTTATTCATAGATATTGAGTTCATAGATAACCACTGAAGATGAAGCATTAGCTTTGAAAGATCTCTGGTGTATGTGCTCAAAATAAATAGTGGAAGTAAAAAACAGTGTTTTATTTTTACAATAATTTTACAATGTCCTTCCATAAAGTTAATCTTCCATCAATCAATAAATCAAATTTTAGAATTATAAGAGTAGACCAGGAGTAGACATATTGACATCTCGAAAAATATGCATTGGAAAAAAATAGGGTAGATACATTGAACTTTTATCTAGTGAATGACCGTAATATTTTCTTTGAATAGGCAAAATTAACAGCGAAAAGTAAAAAAAAAGCTGTTTTTATCATTTGATCGTGCGATTGTTCGTGCGATTTTGAATACCGAAAATGATGCATGAAGTCATAGCGTAACATCACATAACATATTACTTATTTTTATTCTGTTTTTTTTCTGGGGTTAACTGGGAGAAATCGCAGTTCTGCGATGAGTTCGCCCTAATGAACAACGATTTATAATCTCTACTACGTCCATTTTTTATATTTACATGTATTTGTTGTTCACTTAAAGATTAAATACTTAAATAAATAACGTTAAAATATGTGACGTTACCAAGCGAATCCGGGGTAACAGCTAGTGAAAATCGTCCGTTGAGGAAATCGGTATTTAATGAAGAAACAAACATTTACTGAAACATTATAATGTGATGTTTTAAGAAACTAATATTACATAGATATGTAGGTATGCTTAATGAATACCTATTATTGTTATACTAGTATAATCTACCTGGCGACTCTCAATACATTTATTTACAGTAACCTCAAAAAATGGGGTCACAGAGAGGAAGACACCTGTGAGTGTTGTGCCGTACAGGATGACAGTAATCTGTTTACGTGTCCTCAAACAGGAGTAACATGCACGCCCGAGGATGCACTACTGGCGAATACCAAGGGTGTCCGAGTGGCCGAATATTGGAGTTACAACATTCAGACACGGAAAGCATAAGAAAGCATTTATTAAGAAAGTATGCATAAGCACACAGGTATAACTGTTAACATATTGAGATAACATTAATATTGATGACTTTATACTTGATATTCCACTGACTTCCCACTAGGAATCTTCGGTCAAAACATTCAATAAACATATTGTTCAAATGTTCAAGCTCATGTTTCTCCATCTCCAGTGCATTAGTAGCGACCTTTAGGATGTTTCCAAGTTAGGAACATCAGATCAACATCATCTTGCTCCGGAGTGTATGAAGGTTTTTGGGATAGATCTTTCTAAAGTCCTCACATCAGTCAGGATATCTACTTTATATGAAGTCGAGTGGACCTCCTAGGAGAATAGAGTCACAACTATATGTAGGCACTGTGAGTCAGAGGTTTAGATTTTCAAAAATCTAAACTAAACGTTATTAACTGTAAATACTACCATATCGATATGCTCATCCATAGGCCTTCATAGCTTCAGAGGTAGGGAGGGCAACCAAAGTTAAAAAAAAGTGTAAATAGCGCCGTAAGCGATTTTTTTTGAGAGACAGAGTGCAGACGATCGTTATATAGGTAGTTTGGTTTATTTTCTTTTTTTTTTTAATGCACTATAAGACAGCGCCTCAGGCATTTTTTTGGAAAAACAAATCTATTTTAATAGATTTCCATACCGACTAATTTTATAAAACTTTTGATATGATGGGAAAACGTGTAGTAATAATGTAATTTTTTGTGAAAGTTTTATCATTTAGTATGAAAAAGTATTAAGTAAAATAATTAAGTAATATTAATTAAGTACTATCACTAGGGTGGGGTAGCTGCCCCCACCTGTCCCCCCTCTGACGACGCCCACATATTAATTCCAATACCTAAATAATGGTATTTAATTTCATATTATTCTGTAAATAATAAGGAACAATGTAATTATTTTTTGAATAATTGAATGACGCAAATACTTAGGTCTATAATGATCTGACGTCGAATATAATATGAGAATAATTACCTACCGTAATTAATATCAAAATAACTTGATGAAAAGATAATTGATACGTAGGTACCTACCTGTTACTTTTCTATCTATTTATACCCTCACGCTACCTCCCTTGCAGGGTAGGCAGAGGGGACAGAGCGCCAGACAGCCCTACACTCCTAGCCTCCGTCACATTAATGTAATTTGTCATACACGCCCTCCGATTCATTTTACTCAAAACGCGTCCATCCTTGAGAATCTGGTCGACATGATCGGACCAGGCCTCGTGCGGCCGCGTTTCCTCACATCTCTCTTTACTCGCTCAAATATATATTTTTTGTCATCCTTCATTCTCTCAACAGTCAACAAGCCCAAACCATCTTAGTTTATTCACTCTCATTCACGTCACAACACCAGTCTTGCAGTCACTCGTTACCTCTGAAATTTGCTGAAACTTGATATTATTCCCGTAGTTTGTTGGATATAATAGCTGTGCTGTATTTTGATTAATATTCTTTTAAAGAAAAACGCAGTGACTGTAGCGGTTATTTTTTTCATATTCGATCTCCTTTTTATATAATATGCCAACATTGCATTGGCAACCAATCAGCTGTGTCGCTTACGTCATTCTTATTTCACGCTTATTTTCCCATACAAAATTTGACATAGGTGAAGCGATATTTGAACAGTTTTCTCTCAGTTACTATGGAGCCTGAACAATGATAAAAAACTAATTTAATTATCCTATAAATGAATCTATCCGTAACTACAACTCGTACGTTAGTAATAAGTATACAAACTCTTGAGCATAAGAAACTACCGACGAACGTCTTATTCCCGTATTTATACGAAACGAAAACTCATTAAATTTTCTATTCAAAGTGAAATCTAGATTCTCCTTTACTTGGTCCAATCTCAATGTAATCCGGACATGGGATGGAGAGGCAGAGAATGCTGCCAGGGTTTGGATATAAATCTGAGATAGCGCGGGTCCATCTCATTTTGAATTATACGCCCAGCCTGGCAATACACAGTGGGTGGGTGGAAGAAGGGGATATAACAAGAAACCCATCTTGCATATGGGCAAAAAGAAGCAGTTTAATAATGTACTAGTTGGATGGTACCCGGAAAATATTTATTAAATAAATTCGTCCAAAATAAGTTATATCTCGTGGATAATACTTCATTTATTTTTTGGACATTCATTTTCGTCTTTTTTGACATCATTTAGAAATAGGTAGATACTACATATGAAAATATCACACGAAAAACAAAACTGTTAGGCCTATTATTTTAAAATTGTGTGATTTTTTTGGAATGTTGAATGTTTTGAACGAAGTTGGAAATTTATTGTAAAAATGTTAAATGGTTCATGCCGTTAACTGATAAATAAATAAGCAAATAAACGTAGACACTGGCTATACTAACAATATCTCCACACTGCTTTTCCTGTGGGGTAGGCAGAGAGAACAGATCGTCACACTGTCTTTTGACAAGCTCCATTTTATTATAATGGATAAAGTAGTACCTAGATCCTCAGTAGGTACACAGTTATTCCTATTTAATACTGACTCGTATTAATTTCCTTTTCTTTATGTCTTTATTTGATTTCAGTTAAGATTACCAACATTAATATATATACATACTACACTTAAGAGTGTGCATACCGACATTCCAAAAATTTCTAATGCCTCATCCACATGCTGTCCGACCTTCCACGAGTCCCGCGCGAATGAGTAAAAAGGCGTTAACCGTCGGTTACGTATACAGTTCAAGACAATCACCTCGTCCGTACGTCCTTTTACTCATTCACACAAAACTCGTGGAGGGTTGCCGAGCGTGAAGCGGCCGCATAAAAACGCGAGACCTGATATCTCGATAACCATTACTAAATATGCTCTGGAACAAAATAGGGCAGATGCATTGAACCTTTATCTAGGGAAAAACCGTAAAAGATTTTTTATATCTTGTATAGATTTCTCAAAAAAAATAATTTAAAAACACCTCTGATCTTTTTTCCGAAAGAAGGAAACTCGTTTCTCGAAAGTCGCGGAGTAATTTTTTTCTTGTATTGATAATATGCATTAAAATCTAGGGAATAACCGTAAAAATTTTTTGATAGACGGAATATTAACCCCAAAAAATGTAAAAAAAAACGTTTTTTTTACCATTTTATCATGCGATTGTTGCGATGTCTATATACCTATATATTTATAGGAATACTCAGTCCTAATCATAGATAGTGTGTGTGGAAATGATGACATGTCTTAAGCAGACAATATGAAATAATTGATGACTTCATATTAATATTAACACCACCAATAGAATAAAGAGGTTTTCTTGATGTTTCTTTATTGAAACACACAAAGGGCTGAACTTCTCAAAATCAAATTATACGTATTGTATTTAGCAGGGTTGTCAGATTCAGTTTAAACGTTACAATGTGATAAAATCCTGCTTGAATCAGTTTAAAAATGCACGAAAACACAAAATTAAATTGGGGCTACATCGCAGCAATGCGATAAGCTCATCCTAGTAAACAAATGTCATGGTCTTGTATTGACTGATTTTTAACAAGTTTTTTTTTTATATTTCTTACTAACTGAATTAGGTAGATACCTTTTTGATAACTCCAACTCGTAAAATAACTAAGATCGCTTGCAGACGAGTGGATACCTACTGGATAGTGAATAACCACAAAACATAATAGAGTGCAAAATAAAATCTTACAAAAAAATGATATTTTTCTTATTCAGTATAGCAAGAGCAACATTTAGGACTACCACATTATATACATTTTGTTACAATAAACATAAAACAGTAGTCACCTGCAGTAGCCCCAATTACGTGCAATTTATACCTATATGTCTACAACTCTGTTAATTTCGTTGAGACGGATACAATATTTTACACGGAATATTTACGACGTGTCGATTTTCCGACCATCTGGCAACCTTGACTGTCTACAGATTTCATAACACAGAGTTGGAAATTGTAATTTAAACGAGCAATCTTATCCATTGTCTTGGAACTGTCTCGAAACATTGCAAGTTGTTATAGTATGGGGTGATGGGGAGTAATATGTATTACAGTGGGTATTGTATGGTCATACTGTGGTACTGGGAATGCCTATAAAACATGTCTGCGGTGTTGTAATGCGCTACTGCAGATCTATTGGAGGATAATATAATAGTTTGAGTATAATAACGGCTTAAAGTGGAAGATGGCAAGCAGCTATAAAGGATTGAAATAACAGAACTCACTCTAATGAATGAAACACTAACATCGTACTATCATAAAACTGTGCTTTTTGGTAGTAATATTACGAGTATATAAGGTCTGAACACTTGCATCAAGAGTTTAAGTGAGAGGAAAACAGGTATGCATAATGCAGTTAAGAATGAACTTCTATCAGGATTATTTTGTGACTGATTTGATGCTTTTTGTGTACAACTGTGGCGTTTTTGTAATTGATTCACACTGATAGAAACTGTTAGGTTATTTCTGCTAAAGATGATGGGGTTGGAGAGATAAAAGACGAATTTTTCAGGTTTATGGATGACACTAAAGAAATATGTTAGAATTAAACGTCTTTCCTTGCAAGATAGTCAGATTTAGAATTTACATTTAAAGTGTTAACTCTCCAATTTCTGTTAATCTATATTCCTTTACTTACTTGAAATTATGAGATCTGTGCGGGCTAGTCTTTTTAAGTTTTACTACACACTAATTTTCGGGTTGATTGTAAGATATTGCTTTTGCAATGAGTGTGCTATTTAGCGGACAGTAGACAGATGACTTGAAGTTAACAGCTGGCCTCAAATGGACATCCGAGGCAAAATCCAGAGAGAGATGAATGAGGGAGGCCTTTATCCAGAAATGGAAGCTGCAGGGCTCATGAAGAAGAAGAAGAAGTGCCGTTTAGCACACTGCTATTGTCTTGTTTTGTAATTCTTCACGATTTTTTATCTGCTAGAAAATGCTAGCGTCAAATTAGAATCAAAAACTAGACGTCAATGTGAAAAAAACTTAGTACAACTCTCCTTTAAAACTTGATCTGATTATAAAATTTCCACCAGCGTAAAACGATCAAAGAAGTTAGGACCATCGTACAAACTTTATTAAAAAAATCGCAGTTTTAATAAAATCTAAACTAGAACATATTATTATCTAGGGGGAAATGAGGGTGGCGGTGTGTGTGTGGAATAGTGTCCGGGAACAAACCGCCCGGAAAATTGTCAATTCCGCTTTACCCCCCTACATTCATCCCATAATGCTCCCATCACCCCCGGAAGCACCTACCCCAGGCCACGACCAATCAAAACGCGTCCCGCGAGTGCGATACAAGGATCTAGTCTACAATGGAATGAGGAATGTCGCCCCAAACGACACACTCCAATCGTGAAACTTATAAAAAAGATTATGCAATGTATAATAAGGTCCCATATCAAAATGTTTATAATAAACTCTATTTATGCTGGATTTTACCAACTTTTTAAGTTATGAATACCTTGAATGGTTTAGGAGCCACCTATCATATTTTTTATATAAAATTTGAAACAGGAACTACCTAATTTCGCTATTCCACACCTAAAAAGTTGATGAAATCCAGAATTAGTAAGTATCCCATACCTCTGGTAAGAGAGCGAATCTAGTATTACAGCGATTTCATTTTTTGGACAACGTTCGACAGGAGCAGCATTTTAGAACCAACACATGTTTATTTTTTTCAGTCCGACTACTAAAACTTTTATATGGTGAGAGTCAAAACTCGAGTCAATATTTTCAAAGTTGCGTTTTACCTCGTGAATTTCCCCAAAACGGATAGAAGAACAAAAATGTACTCTACTGAATGTTTGACACAAATAGAAATGTATTATTATTTTTATACTTTACTTAGACTTAGATAGACACAAGATAGTGATGGGAACACTTTTATCCAAATCCGAGAGCACTTGA
Organism: Ceraclea dissimilis; assembly: GCA_963576895.1. NCBI lineage: Eukaryota > Metazoa > Arthropoda > Insecta > Trichoptera > Leptoceridae > Ceraclea > Ceraclea dissimilis. The sequence goes on from OY756360.1 coordinate 19,304,296, forward strand.
GTAAATTCACATCCATTTGTAGAATAACGTAAGTATCTCCATACCATCACTAAGTAAGTAGAAGTGTTCTTTTCAGTAATACTACTTTACACGTATGTATAGGAACAGTTGTCTAGATACTACTGAATATCTCACAATAATAATATCAAAGTGTGCTTTTAAAATTTGCTGTATACATATACACAAACACACTAGCGCTAATATACATCCAAACGAGTTTCCATTAGACGTTCTTGAAAAGTTACTTTTTATTCGACGCCCACAAATGTTTCTCTGGTAGGCATATTATTTTATACCGACACAATACAATCCTTTCAAAATAAGACATATTATTTTTGTGGTGTTAATGGACAAAATGATCGTATGCCAATATTATATTACGGCTTCAATAGATTGATTGACTTGTATTGTACTGACTGCCTATTATTATCTTTGTGCCAGAATCCACTAATGGGTTCCCAAGAGGAAATATATTGAAACACAATGTGAAACATGATAATATTAAGTAACTATATCAATCCAGTTCAATTAATTAATAAATATTGAAAAAAGTTGGAAACAATAGGGCTCAAATACTTTCTATTGACTAAAAATGATATTAGCTTGTCTGAGCAGTACTTATATCAAAACTTCTTTTAGAGGAGATGGAAAAGGTCAAGTAATTTGTTCATAAAAAGAATTTGGATTTATAAATAAGGATTAGGAATATTTGAACCAAGAAGCATAGTATCCAAGAGACAAAAACGTAGCGATAAAGCAAAAAAATCTAAAAAGTTTCAACAAATGAAAAAAAAAAACAAATGAAAAGCAAAAAAATCTAAAAAGTTTCAACAAATGAAAAATAACAAATGAAAAGCAAAAAAATCTAAAAAGTTTCAACAAATGAACCAAACTGCCTACATCTAAACGTCAATAAGATAAGAAACCCCAGTTTAGTAACGCTTCAACCATCTATTAGTTAATCATTTTTAAGCTACCAAATCCATGTACGGGAACTGGTGCTAGAATTGGTTCGAGACAGAAATAATAAAAAATGTAGAGAGGAAAAACGTTAAGATTAATCCATATCTTCATATGATCGCGACAGGCCGTGGAGAGCAGAATGGGTTTGTAACAATTTGCATTACCAATTCACTTTCATTGTAGTAAAAATATACTAAAAAAAAATACCTAACGAAGCCCATTGTATAGGAGTAGTAGAATAAGAACTATTTTCAGAAGAGAATAATGTCAAATTGCTTCTCTCATACTATCAATATAATATGTACTAGTTTTATTTTTTTGATTAAGAAAAAAGTGTCCCCATCTCTGTACCCTGTGGAAGTCCCTTTCTCCCATTCACATCTCCGCAACATCACTTCACCCTAAAACAGTGCGACATATCATCTCGTACGTGATCCATTTCCAAGTTAGAAGCAATCTTATTCAATATCCCCTTTCTGGTCACCGCCTATCTTGGCTTGCAACCACCCACTCCGCCCCTTTTATTTACATGGGCGGACTGGGGTATCAAACGACAAAATATATTTATTTAAAACGCGATTTCTCGCAATAAAGTGCAAGGGTACAATAAAACTACTTTGTTATTATTTTTATTGTTTTAAAGGGTTTTGCAGTAAACGTGTAAATAAATAAATAAAAACGACAGATAAAAATTGAGATTTTCCTCAACAGAGAAAAATGGCTTGATAAGAAGTAAAAGTATTCAAATTTGCGATTCAAAAAAAAACGATAACCCTAATAAATCAATTTTTAGTAATCTTGTAATAAGTACACGATTCCGTAGAAATACAAGAAAACAGCAAAAACGATTTAAAAAATCTGTAAAAAAATATTCAATGATGGAGAAGTAATATTTGTGCCAAAAGGTGCCAAACAAAAAGGTGCCAAAGTCCTCAAAGTTCCCAATATGGTATAAAAAAGCAACGATCACCCTCGCCAAAATGAAAGCCAAATATTGGAACTTATGGAAAAAATACAATAACGACAATGACTATGCTATATTTTCCAACTGTAGATCTAGACTCAAAGCGGCGCATAAAATTGACCACAGAAACTATGTAAGTAACATAGAACAATCTTTAAAGACCAATATTAAACCTTTTTTTTCATATGTAAATAACATGAAATCCTCCAACAATTATCCCAAGAACATGCATTACAATGACACAACCTCAAATGACCCTCTAACGATAACCAACTTATTTTGTACCTTTTTTGAATCCGTATTTAACAAAAACCCGGGATCAGACCCTGAACTTGACAGCTTATACCCACCACACACATCAAACTCACTTTCTACAATAAATATACTAAGTTCGGAAGTGTACAACAAACTAAATGGTCTGGACGTCGACAAGGGCGTCGGGCCTGATATGCTATCACCTTTAATACTCAAGCGTTGTGCTCCACATATAACTAAACCTCTGCGAATTATATTTAACAAAAGTATTAAAAAAGGATCTTTCCCAATCATATGGAAAAAGGCTAACGTTACCCCTATACACAAATCTGGCGATAAAGCCGATATTAACAACTACCGTCCAATTTCAATCCTATCACCCATATCCAAAATATTTGAATCTATAGTAAAAGATCATCTGTCTCACTTTCTGGGACCACACTTGTTAACCGAGCAACATGGATTCATGAAAAATAAATCTACAGTTACCAATCTTCTCATCTACTCTGACTACTTATTTACTTCGATGGATAAAAGAATCCAAGTGGACGCTGTATATACAGACTTCAAAAAAGCCTTCGACAAGGTTGATCACTCATTACTGGTGAGAAAACTTCAAACTTACGGAATACACGGTGACTTACTGAGATGGGTCAGCTCTTATTTAACCAATAGACTGATGACCGTCACATTGAATGGCTTCTACTCGAACTGTGTTACACCCACATCAGGAGTACCGCAAGGTTCTGTGCTTTCCCCATTGTTGTTCGCGGTTTTCATTAACGACATACGTGATTGTTTCCGGCATTCAAAATTTTTACTGTTCGCGGACGACCTAAAGATTTACAGCCAAATACGCAGTGAGGCCGATGCCGTTGACCTTGATTCCGATCTCAATAGAGTATACAATTATTGCGAACAGAATAAACTTGAGTTAAATCTTAAAAAATGTAATTCAATAACTTTCACTAAAAACAAGAAAATCATCAAACATACCTATAAAATAAACGGAATTGAACTTGAACAGCTGAACGTAATTAGAGACTTAGGCATAATTTATGACAGTAAGCTCCATTTCGACGTACATATTGATGACATGCTAACCCAGTGCAACAAATTATTAGGATTCATTCTTAGAGCAACCAAGGCCTTTAAAAACAAGGATTCTATCGTCCAACTTTACACGTCATTCATCCGATCAAAACTCGAATACTGCTCTACTATCTGGAACCCGCTATACGATAAATACTCCAAAGACATCGAACGACTTCAACGCAAATTTATAAGAATTTGCACACGTAGGTTCCCCAACTGCGTTATACACAACTTGATCGAACTGTCAAAAAGGCGCGAACTCATCGACGCATGTGTCCTGCGGAAGGTGTGCGTGGCCGAAATTGATGTGCCTCCATTGTTGGCGGACATCGGCTTCCGTGTCCCATCTCATAGACGAACATACAGACCTTTCCACTTAAGAATTCCGTCAACTAATGCAGGTTTACGAAATCCGCTCCACAGAGCAATGCATAACTATAACGCTAAGTTCTGTGACGTTGACATGTTTGTTGCTACCCCGCATCGTTTCAAAAAAATGATAATCAATACCTTACAGACACAACAACTGTCATCTGACTGATGTTAATCCTTATTCCTTCAATCCTTCCCTCCAAATCATTCCCTTTACATCCCTGCCAAATCCCCTATTCCCACATGATCTCCACCAAATGCGATTCAGGTACTGTGCTATTATTTTATTAGTCTTAAGTTTTTATTGTATATAATTGTTTATATGTGACCCAATTTGACAGATTTTTATGTTTTTGACTATACAACTTTTAGGTTAAGTAAATATTAATAGAGAATGGCAATAACTACATAATTTAATACTCATTGGTTCCTTGTTTTGTAAATAATTTATTGCATATATGTTATATTTGACAGTTATTTTTTAATGATTTGACAATGTAATTTTTAAGTTTTTATATTAGGTGAACAACAACAATACAAATAGACATGACTGATTAACTTGATACTGTCTGACTTCTGTGCTGTTCTTTTTTTATTATTATATTTTTTTTCTTATTAAATTAGTTATTAGTGTAATGTAATATGATATAAATTGACTACAATAATATAACTATTTGTGCGCACCTTAAATAGGGCGGCAATGATATTTTTTTTATATAATGTATCTTCTGTCTTATCTATATATGTTGCTGTCTGTGTGTGTGCCATGTATAAATAAATAAATAAATAAATAAATAAATTTGTCTCGTTTAATTGAAATATGGACGGGGTTTGAGGAAGATTGAGATTCAAAAGTAGAGATTCGTGAAGAGAAAAAAACAAACAAATATTGGATAACAAAAACTAATAACAGAAGTTAAGATTTTCTTTTCAACTTTAAGTTATTTTAAATAAACAAGTGAACTATTATTTTGAGCTTGCGTCAGTCCGTCGCGATGTAGGTACCCATAAAGGGGTAGTAAGGGGGTTTTGATAGAATCCATTTGGCTTATCCAAACCACCTCAGACCACCCACCGGCCCACTCCAGCGTCCCATCTTATAAGAGCCGAGTCTTCAAACTTGTCTGACGTTGTCACATAAGTGTCTCCCCAAACATGTCCTCGTAATATCAAACTGATGATTGAAATATCTGTTTGGCCCATTCTACCCCCATCGCCCCCATGAGAGAAGATGGGAACGAGGAGGTTGGGGCAGAGGACATAAAGGTTTAATGAAAAAATAGACAAGACAAGAATTTGTCTATGGATTTCTCTGTCAATGGTATAAAATTATTGACCGAATTATTGACCATTACAAATTGTTTTACTTGATGAAATAAAGAAGTGTTTTGTGTGGAAGTATTTGTGTCGCGTATCTCTGTACAGGTGTCACTAGCTACATTTCACTGGCAAATGCTGTGTTGTTAGATATACCTATAATAGAAAAAAAATCAAGAAGTATATATAAGTGAGAAAATAAACTGCATTACGGAGTATTGCAATCTGCCAGTTTCAGTGGCACTTGTGCAGTTTGAATTACGAAAAACACATCGTCAAAAATAATGCATCTTCATATACGAGAGTTTTGCTGTCATATATGTTATTATAATGCAAATGTTAGGTTGACGCCATGAATTCAATTCCCAAAGTGAACATAAAAGTATTAAGGCCATAATGTAACTAGCAAACAGCAATGATTATTATTTATATGACAATAAAAGCAAAGCAAATGCATAAAGTAATAAATTTATTGATATAAGTTTCCAGTTCTTCAACTTCCCGTTCATACAATAAAGATTATTTTGATGCCCGCACTTGTTTATCGTAATATTACCCACTTCAATAGATACATGCGAGCGCGAAGATATCGTTAGATGGGGAAGGAAACGAAGGCGATTCTAATAGGTGGTATGCACAGTAGAATGGAACCATCCAGGATCCCTCGGATTGTGCTGCGCAGCCAACCTAAAAGCCGACCACCAAAAATAGGAAAGATAAACAGCTGGAAATCGATCTCGCTGAAGGCTAGTCCCTCTTAAACATCAGACAGCAGTAGATAATTATTGGCAGGCGTCAAAATTGAAGAGTGGAAGACGAGCAACAACAAGCTATAGAAGAGTCGGCAGACCCCAGGCAAGGAGGCCTGACGATATGAGACAGGAAGCTGTGGAGGACCAAACGGGAAGCCTATATTCAACAATGGATTTGGAAAAAGAATATCAAATAAATCTCTTTCTCGGCAACTTTTGATCTATCAATGGGTAATACCCTTCAGTGTATACAATATCCATAACATTATAAGTATTGGGTACATGGAGATGTGAAATACAAGTTTTTCAAATGTAAATCTACTTTGGCTCGTGTCTGTGTGTGTGTATGAGTGCCAACACTAATGTGTTAAGAAAAGCTTTTAGAATAAAGATTCAGTAACATTATATATGTATACATAGAGTAGGAAGAATAGAATAGAGAAATAAAGAGATGAGTGGAGAATGGAATAGACGCACTCTCGCCACTCACGGTCCATCATGGTGTTGTAAGAACTTGAAGAAGGCTTCACAAAATAAGCTTTATTCGCGATAATATAATACTCGTATACAAAGCTGTGGATGTAAATCACACGATAATGACAGAAATACTTCATCGAAAAATATATTTAGATAATCAATTTCTCCTATTATAATAACGTTGCCCCATATCTTCAATACTTCGCTGTTTTCCTACATATTTCTTTTTCATCACTTTCGTCACACGAAGAAATATATGCTTAAGTGATCAATTGAAAATGATACAGACCACCGGAATATTTATAAAATTTTCCTTACGATTTATAACCAGCTGTTATGTTTCTTGATTCCGTTCTCCATTCCCGTATATACTCGTATGTTTGGATGATTTGATGACCCATATCTTATGTTTAATTTGTGGAAATAAATTCAAGTCAGTAAACCTTTGAGCTACTTTTTTTATATTCCCACTGTGTTGCGGTCGATGATTGAAAGCGATTTTGCCATCCCTTTTAACATAACGCATTGTAAACTAAAATACACATCCTTATTATTGTGTTTTCTACTGAGAATATACATGAAAAGTCTTCGAACTTTACACAAAACATCATGTATTCATTTTTTCTAAGCAAGTGACTCAAAATTATCTTTCGTAACTAAGATGGATACGTAAATGATTCTGATGGATGTCCAGAGAAAAAAGTCTGATCTATAAATGGCCGATTTCGGGGCTTAGTAATAAATATTTTTTTTTCTTTTGTGACTAGTTTTAATGCCAAAATTATTTATAATCAAAATGTATTTAGAATACGCATTTTCATAAACATTATTTATCTAAGTTTCGTTGATAGGTACAGGCGTTAGTATTTCTATACAACACACAATATCCATTGCTGAAGCTTTCAAAAGCTTTTAGAAATCTCTACGTCGCACAACAACACTCTTAATGCTTTATGTATTCAAATTTCCAAAAAAGGGAAAGCGTCCTCTATAAACACGATAAAGTTTTTCTACGAATAATGGACAGTAGTTATTATACTGTATTATTATAATTCGGATAAATCTGTAAATAAATAAATAACAATAGACTTTCATGGTCTTATACATAATAAAATATAATGAATAATGCTAATAATATAATGATAAATATAAAAGATATTCGTATTACGTATAAGCTTTTGTGAAAGATCTTCAAAAAATATCTTGAATAGCTTTATTATTCCGAAGTGACACACTTTTATAATGTACCGGATTTATCTTTTATCAAGAGATTAAGTTAACTTGAATCTCGTAAGCTCAATACTCTGTTTAATTTTTATTAACTTTTAATTGAGTATCGTTGTTTCTTTTGTGTCTCAGATTTCAGGTACACTTACTACGTTGTCGTTGCAAGCTCTTACTGGTCATCTCATTGACGCAGTGATGTTCAAAGATTATGCAGACTTACGAGTACAGGTATTTGAACTCAAATATCGAGACATTCGTCAACAAAGTATAGCTCGCATAAGAAATCAATCTTAGTGTAAAGAGACCACCAAAAAAGTAGACAGATGACATTGTCCAGCATACAGACCCAAAATATAAGATATTGGAAAAGTTTTAAGAAGTCAATGCCCAGTGGTGGAACGAAAGTGGTTTGCAGTGAGTAAGTAAGAAACTTTGCTCAACACTCGACGCATTAAATTATTAACTCATCAGTGATCAGACACAAGCCTGCACTTTACGTTTTATTTTGCTCTGAACTTAATTATTCTCCGAGGTATCAAAGGGAGATATCAAAACAACCATAGGCGTCGTCAGGAAGGGGGGAGGGGTGCAGCTGCCCCCCTAGAGATTGGAATAGGTATAGAATTTTTCATACTAAATGCTGAGAACTCGTAAAAATCACATTTTAGCGACACGTTTTCTCATCATAGCATATTTTTACAAGTATTTACAAGTAGAAGTCAGTATTAAAATCCATTAAAATGCAATTGTTTTTTAAAGAAATTAGCCATCGGCGCTAATTACCTTTGCTTATTTTTGTGTTACCTATTCATTTTTGTTAAGTACATTTTTATAGAAAACACCTTTCACGAAAATAAACCAAACTACATTTTGTCCTTCTTCACTGCCCAAAAAAGTAAAGCCTGCGGCGCGTTTTACGTGTTTTCAATTTTTTATACTTACTAAGTATTTCCTTTTTTTTATTTCTTTTGCCTCCCCCTAGCTAGCTCTGATGCTGGTGTCGACCATGGAAACAACTATCGAGGTGATATGATTAAATAATTTTTTCAGAACCACAAAATGAGATTTTTATCTTGTCTATTTGTCTTGTCATAAAAAAGTTTAACGATTTTGTAGAGATTAGGAAATATGAAATGTTGTAGGTATATGAAATATGATCCCGGTTGGTATAACGAGATGAGAAATTGTAACAGGCGGGTGGTTGGTGTATGGAGACTTGTAGAGAGAAAGAGAGACGTGAAGAGAAAAGGTAAAAATGTTTTGAAATGAGATTTGCCTTCCAGAAGCAATTTCGCGAGAAGTTTCATAGTTTGGGCTTGAATTTCAATATAAAGGGCCGGGCTATACCGATACTTTTATATGTAGACAAAATCAATGTAATTCAAAATAAATTATATATGATAAAAACACAGTTATTTTTTAACGCATTTTGGATATGAACAATATAAGGTTGGTTGGTAGCTGGATTGGTAACACGCTCGACTTGTTATTAGGGCTGCCACCTTTGTAAGAGCGTAGACCCGGAGATTCGGAAAAAACGAATTTGTGACCATAGTTGACCTTTTTTTTTTTTCTTGGTCCACACCATAATTCCAAACCCGGAGATTTACTATGCTGACCCGGAGACCCAGTTTTTCTATGGGGGGGGACCGGGACCCCGAGTATTTTCTTTTTTTTATTTTTTTAGTCCTGACACAAATATTTCAGACCCGGAGATACACTATGCTAACCCGGAGCCCGGAGAACACCACTCAAACCCGTAGACTCCGGGTCAAACCCGGAGAGGTGGCAGCCCTACTTGTTATCCGCTGAGCGCGGGTTTGATCCCGATGCCGACTTACTCCATTTAACGCCACATTAAGCTTTTCGAGCTAACTGTGAAGTGTACAAAAATTTGTGGAATGCCGAAAAAAAATGTAAGAAGTAAAAAAAAATTGTAAAGTAAGTAAGTAAAAAATAAGAAGTGTACAAAGTATTTGGGTTTACTTCGATAAACCCAGATGTTTAAAAATAAGACAGGACACTAGGGGAAAGAAATAGAAACATTGCGATTAGAGAATATTAGAGAGGTGTGTGACACAGCTGGGATTCCCCACCACAAGAGGCGGTAGACTCGGTATACACCAGGCCCTACTGGCTTCAGCCAGTATATGATAAGAAAGTTTTGAAATACAAGTGCTTTTATTGTCTAATTTTGTCAATATATAACTATATAAATTACGAGTAAAATAAAAAATATCGATGTGTAAAATATATCCGTGAATGTTTATTGTTTCAATTGAAACAGTTGAAAATAACAAGTGACAAAAAACGTATAAAAAACTAGTCATCGTATACTATTTTTGTGAGATGTCACCACAATGTTTTAGGCACAAAAAACTGTGGCGAGAACGTTTACCAAAATAAATTACATTTGGTTGAAAAATAACGTATGCTTTTTTAAAAAGTTAATTGATTATAGATTTCCACTCTGTCAATACTATAGAATGACGACTTTTACAATAATATATTTTGGTGTTCTTGATTTTCAGTTCGTTTATATTATCCGTTCAGGTATATTTTCCGATTGCGTTCATACATGCAATAAAGCAAAGCCATAAAACGAAAAACTCTGACACAATCAAAGCAAAATGTCTGAAAAATCTTATAAAAAGAATCTTACTATCACTTTCGAGATAATAAAAACTATTCCTTATTCCCTCGATATCAATTTGAAATTCGATATAAACAATTGAATTTTGGCACATACCTAATACTTTTTTGTCACATATGTACGTATCTGAAAACAATATTATAGTACTTAAATAATACTTGAAGCCGAATATATATTTTTTTAATCCATAAACTAAATTTCTTTTTTTAACGGTATCTAATAAAAATACAATTACAATTTACGTAAAACAAATACTAAGTCTAAGAGTTTTTAATGTTACTGGGTTAAAACTAGTTGCCAAAATTAGAAGAGCTCGTGCTTTGGAACAAATTGAGTACATGGTTGGCGCAGTTGCTTGAGGTGGCAGTCTCTCAATCGGGAGGTGCCAGGTTCAACCCCCGGCGCTGGCAATGTATTCCACACTTTGCGATACAGGCTTTCAGCCTTGTACTCTGGGTAATGAATACAAAAATTCATACCTTAGCTTACATTTTGCATAGTAGTTCTGGTTTTTGGATATGTTATAAAGGTCGGTCCTGTGATTAAGAATCCAAGTTTTCGACCTCCCAACCCTTGTGCGTTCACTAGGGCGAGCCAAAAAGTGTCGAAATTTCGGTCATTTTTCAGTTTATTGATCATAACTTTTTTACAGTGAATTTTAGAGAAAAACATTGTACCTAAAAGTTGTAGAATATTAAATTCCCTGCAACTTAAGTCTAATAAGTTTTTTTGTAAAATCAATATACAAAGAGTTATGCGTTACCAAAATTTCATTTTTTTTCAAAAAAATGCACTTTTTTTACAATTATTTTCTTTATTTGAATATATTTCCTAAACGGTACATTTAAGAGAAAAGTGTTCTAACTAAATGTTGTAGATCGTTCAATTTCCAATAAGTTTGATGTCAAACATTTTTATCTCGGAGCAACTAAAATATAGTTGTGATCTTCTGAAAAAAATATAAGACGAACATTTTCGAAACTTTCAGTATAGTACGTATGACAATAGTAATCAGAAAAATGCAATTTAAAAAAAAAATTTTTTGGTCCTTATTAAGATTGGTGTCGTGGCTTAGAATCCAAGTTTTCGACCTCCTCAACCCTGTGTGTTCACTAGGGCGAGCCGAACACTGCCGATATTTCAGTCATTTTTCAGTTTATTGATCATTATTTTTTAATTATAGAGTGAAAGATTGTATGTAATAATTGTACAGTATTAAATTTCCTGTAAATTAGGTTGGAAATATTTCCTTTGAAAAGCTATTATTTAAAGAATTATATAATAACAAACATATGTTTATAAAAAAAAAATTTTTTTTTCAAGATTTTTGAGTTTTTTTTCAGCACGGTACGTTTAAGCGAAAAATGTTCTTAGCAAATATTGTAGAATATTAAATTTGCAACAAAAAATGATACCACACTTTTTTGACTTGGACTAATAATAAAGGAGATATGCTCTCCTGAAAATTAAATATTGAGCTTAAATAAATTTTCAGGAGAGCATATCTCCTTTATTATTAGTCCAAGTCAAAAAAGTGTGGTATCATTTTTTGTTGCAAATTGAATATTCTACAATATTTGCTAAGAACATTTTTCGCTAAAACGTACCGTGCTGAAAAAAAAACTCAAAAATCTTGAAAAAAAAAAATTTTCTTAATAAACATATGTTTGTTATTATATAATTCTTTAAATAATAGCTTTTCAAAGGAAATATTTCCAACCTAATTTACAGGAAATTTAATACTGTACAATTATTACATACAATCTTTCACTCTAAGATGGATAATTAAAAAATAATGATCAATAAACTGAAAAATGACTGAAATATCGGCAGTGTTCGGCTCGCCCTAGTGAACACACAGGGTTGAGGAGGTCGAAAACTTGGATTCTAAGCCACGACACCAATCTTAATAAGGACCAAAAAATTTTTTTTTTAAATTGCATTTTTCTGATTACTATTGTCATACGTACTATACTGAAAGTTTCGAAAATGTTCGTCTTATATTTTTTTCAGAAGATCACAACTATATTTTAGTTGCTCCGAGATAAAAATGTTTGACATCAAACTTATTGGAAATTGAACGATCTACAACATTTAGTTAGAACACTTTTCTCTTAAATGTACCGTTTAGGAAATATATTCAAATAAAGAAAATAATTGTAAAAAAAGTGCATTTTTTTGAAAAAAAATGAAATTTTGGTAACGCATAACTCTTTGTATATTGATTTTACAAAAAAACTTATTCGACTTAAGTTGCAGGGAATTTAATATTCTACAACTTTTAGGTACAATGTTTTTCTCTAAAATGCACTGTAAAAAAGTTATGATCAATAAACTGAAAAATGACCGAAATTTCGACACTTTTTGGCTCGCCCTAGTGAACGCACAAGGGTTGGGAGGTCGAAAACTTGGATTCTTAATCACAGGACCGACCTTTATAACATATCCAAAAACCAGAACTACTATACAAAATGTAAGGTAAAAATACCCATTACCTGGACTATAGTGAACAGTATGTAGGAAAGTATTCGGGTTTGTGTATGCAAGTCCAGATCCTTTAAAAAATCATAACTATTGAAATAAGCAGTATAGGTATTTTATGAAGGATTATTTATACAATTTACCACTGATGAACAAAGCATAGTGTAAAAGATCATCACGAGAAAAAAATATACATATCATCATTATCATCATCATGAGTTCGACAGCCCTGGGTGGTCTTGGCTGAATCCAGGAGTCTCTTACATCCTTGTCTTATCTGTTGCCTTCGTTTTAAAATTCTGTAGGTATCTGCAGTGTGGGTGTATCTGTGCTGACAGAGTCTATCCACCGCATTTTCGGCCTTTCTGGTCTTCTACGTCCCTGTGGCGCAGTGAATGTAAATTCTGATTACGTGACCTGCTCATCTCAGACGCCCCACCTTGATGGAGCTGATCACATCGGGCTCTCCATAGATGTCATATGTTTCCCTGTTGTATGGACGACGTTTGTGATCTACGACGACGAAAATATACATATAGGTGTAATAAAATAAATAAAAAATATTTAACGGCAAATCTGCGCAGAAAAATGCACAAATTAGTGATTGTAGTACGCAACATACAGAATTTATAAGCCCCTGTATTTCAGATACAATGTTGTTCAATGTTTGTACGGATACGAAATAGTAGAATTTCAATATTCAATACTTTAGAGTTTAGGCTATTTTCGCATCTGTTTTAGCAAAAATGTAAAGCCTAGTTTTACGATAAGTAAGTAATATCACGTATAGTGGTCCCTTAAGTGAAATTCTATTATTTATAATTTAAAAGCTTCCATTAATAATAATGATATGGAGAAGAAAAAGAAGAAGAAGAGGAGGACATTCATTGGGTTTAAAAGCAGTGTATTAGAAAAAGCTTTCTATTAGATTCTTTATTACTTACTGTTAGATATTTCTAGAAACTTCCTTCTATCTTCTCCTATACGTATTACGTTTTTTCAGTATAGATACACTGTGACACTCCCCCTCATATTTAGTCGTAAGTCAAAATAACAGCGACTGTTATTTTTCACAGATTTAAGAATGGCGGATATTTTTATGTGATACCGTTTTCAGTGACTCTGGTTACCAATCTAAAAAAAAACGTATTGAAGGTATAACTTCAGTTTGATGAGCAGACCTGATGTCGCGAAGTCTTTTTCTAAACGATTTTCGAATGCTCGTACAAGTCATTTTCAGACATCTCCTTATTAAGCCATTCATAGTTTGTTTTTTGGTTCTTATTAAATTGGTAAATAAATCCTTACACACACTTTTTGCTTATGTCACGTTCATCCACTTCGTCATGCTCTCTCTTACATACATTTTACTCAGAACGCGCCACTCCCTGAGCATCTATGTGGTCGATGTGTTCTACCCAGGTTATTCTAGGACAGCCACGCTTTCTTACATCCTCTCTTCCCTCTTTTTGTCACCTTTTCTATACTTACTTAACATGTCTAAACCATCTTAATTTGATCACGTTTATACAATCTAAATACCAGGGTTTTTCAGATTGTTCCAACTATTAGTCGATGGATGGTCACATGTTACGAGTGGAGAAGTATCACTTGCTCCAATAATTAACATAAGATCGCAGAGGGGCTGGTAGGAAACAGATGACCTGACTGCGAAACGTCAGGGGGTGGACCGGTACAAGAAGTGTGGAGGAGCTATTCCGGGCAGCCTAAGAAAGAGAGACTTTCGCTTAAGTGATCGCTAACGTCCTGGAGACCTGATAGGGGACACGTAGAAGAAGAAGTGGATGGATGAAAACATCATATTTCACCCAGAGACATAATATATTTAATATGTAATCTCTTTGATTTCACCATAGAGATATCCTTGTATTTCACTGTTACTTTTTGTATCGTATCTATAAATAGCAGTGCTTTGTATTGTGAATATAAAATATTAAGAATGTATGTAGGTAGAAGCTACTGATACTGAAGTGCCATCTGTTAGACTTGACTGGTACTACACTCTGCTTTTAGGAAATTAAACGTCGTAAACAATCGGAACTATCCGACACGCTTTCACACTCACTATAATACTCGCACCATACCTAATATTACATACATTGAAATATACTAAAGTATCTTTTTACCCTTACCTACACATGGATATAACATGTATATACATGTTTACATAAAAGATATTCAGGTAACACTGAGATACAGTTACTAAAATACGTGTATTTTTTTCAGTGAAAAAATTAGAACTTGCATTAACGGAATTACTTCGTGTAATTGATCGATTAAAAAAGAGTCGATTTTGTATAGGAGGGAAGTATAGAAACAAAGAATTAAATGTTGAACAGGTAAAGTAATCACAGTAAGCCACCCTCCATAAGTTATAAATTTATAATATAAGTCTGATGGAAAATGTATCATTTGCTGATTACGCGAGAAAAAATAGTAAAGTAAACTATTTCACGTTTTGAATGTCATCAATTATTTTTTTGTGAAAACATCGGATTTTTCACATGTCTTAGTTGAAAAACTGGTGGTTATCTTAAAAGATATACATTTATTATATATAAGTATTGACTGATAGCAACCCAGTCTCAATGAACGTCGATAGCAGTTACTATTTCCATCTACATATGTACGTAACACAGCAGATAGAATACCGGTGTGTTGGATTACAGGTTCTGCGTTCGATTCCCGACCGCGGCCTGTGGATGGACTAGAGTTAATGAACATCACAGTTGTGATATCGCGGGACCTATGTAAAGATTCAACTGCAACTGTGTCGTGCATATACTCTTTAAATATCTTAAATAACAATGAAATGATGACAAAATGAATACAAAGTTGTAACTCGATATTATTACGCTATTGTTATAAAAGTACTAAGTACCCAGTAGGTATATTCCTTAATGCATTGATTTTCTTGGCACGATTTTCATTTATGAACACACCGCCGATACAATATGGTACAATCATTTCTCGCATATTACATATCACCCACCTACATACTTATACTACACAATCCTCCATTCAGTCTACAATTCAAGCAACATCTGAACACACCGTTCAATATTTTATTACCGAATCATTGTCATCTTGCTACTATTATATTATTATTATTTTACTAACAATATGCGATCTCAACTTTTACAGCTTTTTGAACAACGTACCTAATGATATCTAATATTCAGAACATTCGTACAAGACATGAAGATGTAAAGAATTTTAGGAATGTTTAGACCTACCAAAAGTTATGATATTTACTTATTATCAAATATCAGTTGGAAAATTTTCGGTCTTTACTGACTTTTCGTGATTCATTTAATTGCCGTTTCAGTAAAATTCGTCATTAGATTGCCATATTCACGGTGCTGTGACACAAATAACCCAACTGGAAAATGTCTGAATTAGTAAACGGTGTCAAAAAATAATGTACTAAAACTGGAAAAAAATGTGTCTACTTGTAAAAAATATTAGTAAGTACATTGAAAACTAGGAGCTAAAATCAAATATAGAGTTCCTACAGCTACAAATAAAGATGAAGCACATGGTTAGCGCATTTGGTTGGAATGCCGGTCCCCCAAACGGGCAGTATACCGTGTACTAATCCCGGCGCTGAATATATGCATTTATTCTTGTTATATAATACTGGAAAGCATTTGGGTTTGTGTATACAGTCCCGATTTTCTTTAAATTCTCTGTGGAGATTTTGATACGTCTACTTGAGATACTCCCATCCTAAGTGGTCCATATAAGTTGGCCCAGTCTCCTTTGGCAGTGAAAATGTTGAAAAATGAATAAGGGAAATGGGGAAATTCTCAAAGCCCAGTCTGTGACAGAGTGTGAGAGGGTGTTGAGGATTGTTGGGGCATAATAATATGACTGGGGGATGAGGGGGTAGGAGTAGAATGTAGTTACAGACGCGTTACAAGCATAAACTGGCTCTTAACATCTGTACACTCACTGTGGCGGTCGGCGTCTTTGCATATTTGATGCCTGCGGTGCACAATATTATTTCAACTTCTTCAGATACACACTGAACCTTAAGATAATATATTTTTATTACATAATAATCTGACTTTATACAGAAAACATGCGATGTGTCGCTATTGTTGGGGGTAAATTGAAAATATACTGTTCATACGTGAAAAGCAATACGATTAGAATACTTGATTTTAAATTCTTATAATGAAAAATGTTTCAGCCGGCGCCGGCGACAGATAAGTATGTAGGCATGCATCAGTGGCTGACACATGTAATTTAATTAAGTCAGATTAGACCTATCATTTAATCAACCAAAATTAAAAGGTAACTCGATGGGAATCGTATTCTTAGTATCTTCGCACCTGGTATTGATGCGTGTTCCTATTCAGTAGCTGAAAAAATGCAATCAAATTAAAATTAAAAGTAGCTACCTAACCTTATCACCTATAAAAAAGTTAGCAAACAACATATCTAATTCTGTAATTACTCGTAATTTAGTGCGTGGCAACTAAAAAAACACATTTTTATGTTGTTTGTTCTTCGAGTTTCCTTACTGCGTGTAGAGTGGTTGAATAACCGAGCTTTCGGCAGCGATACTACTGTCATCTTCAGGGTAAAATCTGAAGATGGGAGTAGTAAAGCTCGGTTATTCAACCATTCTACACGCAGTAAGGAAACCCGAAGAACGAAAAACATAGAAATGAATTCATCAAGCCGCGAAAGCCTACAAGATTAAAATAGCACATTTTTTCAGTTAGGAAGGTACATCATAGTAAAATATATTTAAAACACAGTTATTTACAAAATTGTTAAGTTACAAAATTGGACTTACGGCAATGCACCCGTTATCGAGTGATTCATAAATGGGATTGAAATAAAACAACAAGTGTTTGTGTGTTTGTTCCGTTGTTACGTCGTACTAAACGAGTATATTACACTTTAGCGGTATGTTAGTCTGTATCTGTATTCACTACACAGGCATGCCGCCACACCGCGTGCTCCGCGTCTCACACACAAATATTCCGATTCGGATAAGTGACATACAAAATACACCGAGTATGTGAGTTGAGTGCATTAGGCATACCGCAAATACGTTCTCGTATACTATTAAGTGGCTACAATTCAAGCGTTCTCAAACTGTATGAAAATACAATTTTACAGATATACAGCAAAGGATGGACCCTCCATCAGGCTCTTGACTGATGGTCGGCTGGTTTAATGTGATCACTTTACACTTCCAGTCCACCCATCTGCCGCGGTTGGAAATCGAACCCAGACCTCCAACCTAACAAGCCGTTATTCTACCGCTGTGCAATGAAGGTTGGTAGTTGAGTCGAGAAGAAACGTGTATATAGAAAATTCGGATGTTCTCACAAAAAAACATAAATTGTGATTTTCGAAATAATCTTAATAAAATACAATTTTATTTCATTGTGGTTTTGTTTGAGCTGTATTTGTTCAATCGCACATGAGATTTATTGATTTATTCAAGCCAGTAAAACACAAATAGACCATCAGATATAAACACCAGAAACAGATGAACTTGAATTTCATTAGATGGTAACATTGGCATTTGTCATACATAATGACAAGTGCACATGTCTCACCCAAACAGCCACATGCACTATTCAGTCAGCTCACAAGGACAAATCAAGATAAAACTAAAACCAAGTCAGAGGCGACCATAGAAAAACCAACACTCGTCAATTTTTTACCCTCGACCTGGAATTATTAAAAATGACAAAAATGAAACAAAAATGTAGGCATGCGAAGCTACCTAAGAACACGATTCCCATCGAGTTACCTTTTGGAAAAAATGATAGGTATAATAGTGTCTAATCGGACGTAATCCTATAAGAATGTTAGCCCCGACTTCCCTTCTGCAGAAATCCACCTTTCGCCACTGGTACCTACTTATTTATAGCGAGTCAATTCGGTTAAAAGATAGAAGATAATGCAACTACGTGAAAGTGAAACAAAATACTGTAATCTAAAACAAATACACTTAATAAAAATGGAGGGCCGAATACGCTTTTGGGAAACACTGCGCTAATACATTATGCAAATCTGTAGGTACATCTCTGCTAAGAAAAATTCTACACTTAGTACTTACATGTGATAACATCTCACAGATACATAATAATACTGTAAGCGGTGACGTATGGTCACATCGTGGGACAGATTTAATATTATTATTACCAGCCAACGAGTGTAGTAAAGTTACATAGTAGTTGAACATTTTATCATACTTGTATCAGTGCAATGCCGGGAATTCGTTTAAGTAACACAGGGCCAAACTATATTTGAAGGATTATAAAAGTAAAATTTTATATGGTTTGAAACTACGTTTCATAGGATATATGTATTTATCATTTAGTTACGTATGTATTTTGTAAATAACTATACGTAACTAAATGATATCGAGTGAAAAGACGTGGTTCGAGTCTCACTGCCGACCTTAAATAATTACAACCCAAAAGTTTGTTTTCAGTAAGCTGTAATGTATGGTTTCTAAATATATCAGATTTATTTTAATAAATGTTATAGAGAAAATCCAGAGAGATCAGAGAGAGTATCCAGTCAGAAATGGAGTTGGGCTGGTCATGTGGCCATATCCACAGACTCTAGGTGGACAAGGAAAGTCCTGGAGCGGCGACCTAGAACAGGCAGAAGAAGTGTTGGTAGGCCTCAAGCACGGTGATGGGACGATGTAAGGCGAGTTGCGGGAGGCTGTTGGATGCGGCCTACCCAGGATAGGGATCTATGGAAATCAATGGGGGAGGCCTATGTTCGACAATGGACGCAGAGGATCAGACATGATGATGATGATGATAGAGAAAATACAAACCATTAGAAAACATATGGAATTAGAATTATACTGTTTGGGTTAAATAGAAATAAATCGTAGGATTTTGATAGAGTCGCCCAAGTGAACAATTTAATAAGATTTATTATTGGATTGCACGCTTCTTTAATTGAAATACTTGAATTTGTTCCCTTCAAGAATAAATAAATAATATTAATTCACATCAAGTAAAGGTGTTTGTTTAATGCAATATTTTCACTTCGTGACTAAAAAAAAACAAAAGTTACCAACCTTGCAGGAAAATATGGCGAAAAACTCCTAGTTTAAGAATTTTGTGTTTATTCTGTATAATGTAAAATGATTTGAAATTGTTTATTCAATTGTATTGTGCGTATATAATTTTGTAAGTAAGACTTCAAATTGGAAAAATAAATTGTAACACGTTGTTATATTATAAATAATAATACCTATTACCACCCTGCCCTGGTGCTGAGGGCCGAAATCGGATTATTTTTATTTCTTTTGATAAAATATTTTGAAAAAAAATCAAGATCAAGTACACGAACCATGTTAACTGTCAGAAATTAATTTGTAGTTTCCTTACAATTATGTTATGTAACGTTAAAAATAGCATATCATGACAGACGTAAGACCCGAGTTTGTAGCGTAATGGATTGTGTAGTTAGATTAGGTAGGCCACATAGCAACATGAGATGACAACAGGTGGAGGCCCAGGTTTATGAAATGGAGACCATGGGCAAACAAAAGAGGTGTCGGAAGGCCACAGAAGAGATGGGTATACGACATAACCTCGTTAGGTCAGTGATGAGAAAGGTAATAAACATAAAACAATGGAAATGTTTGGTGGAGGCCTACATCCAGCAGTGGAGAGGCCATGGCTCAAAAAGAAAAACGTTATATATGTATTGGAATTAATTATGAAACATTTTGAAGATGTAAAAGAGAGGAAAGGGGTAGATTTTTAAAACTTCTTCGCGACGTGAATATACTCATAATTATTGACAGGATGTAGTAAACAAAAGACGAAAAAAAGAGTTTGAAGTGATATAAATAAATTTGGAATTTTTCTACAAGCATTGTGAAAAATGTTAGAAATAAATTCAAAACTTTCACAGTACGGTCCTGTACTTTCACATACTATTATTACGGAAGCAAATCAGGAGCGGACTGAATGTGAAAATGTGTTTAGAGTTAAATGGAAATTTTCTTAAAGGGCTCTTTTTCAATAAACTTCAGGAAATTAGTTTCTACATATTGGGTAGATTGCTACATATTGTATTATACGTATTTCATATACAGAGTGTGATATCAATAGATTTTATAGCACCATTTAGATTGTTCCAGGTAAACGGCTTTTGATATAAACATATTATTGTGTTTATTATATTTTTTATACGCTTACAATTCTCAGCTAAATGTATAAGTAGGTATTTCCATTTTGACTAAAATATATGAATATACAATATTACATATTCAAGTGAAATATTTCTTTTTGAATGTCATAAATAATTGAAAATACTAAATGGAAATCGATGTCACATCAAATAATATTGTATTCATCCTCACTCGTTCAATATAAAAAGATTCGTGCTTGATTTAACACGATTTTATTACAACTCGTTTATAATTTTACATGTCATGACTGTCATGAGTTTTACTTGTGAACAGAATTGTTTATACCTACGAAAATATTCACAATTTTATTATATAAAGTAGGTACCTATTTTCACAGCATTTTTTTTATTTTATTTATTTATTTATTTTTAAACTGAAGCATCTTTATCTCTCCCAAAACAATTCTCCCACCAATCTTACCCAATAAACCCTTTTCCTAATATCCTTTCCCTTCCTATATCCCTATTATTTAACTATATTTATGTATGTATGGTATATTTTATTTTATTTATGTGTATTTTTTTTTTATGCATGCTATTGTTATTCTTATTTTGTTTTTTATTTTTTTTTCTTTCATGTTTCATTGTTTCTTTTTACTGTACGCTTTGTACACACATACTTTCTTATTTTGTAATATCAAAATTGGTTGGTTGGCAGATATTGCCACTGGCAATAAACCCGCCATTTGTAATGTATTATTATTGCAATAAAGATTTTTTTTATTTATTTATTTATTTATTTATTTATTTATTCATTAATATACGATCATGTAGATCATTTACATATTACAATATTATATTTAAATACAATAACCTACAAAAACAAAAATTATGTACTAAGCAACATACCCACAACAAATTGTAACATTTTATTTACTTAACAATAACAAACTAACAAAATAAAAAAAAACTAACAAAATACAGGCTCACACAGAGCAGTAACGGACTGACATCAATTCGCACTATTGTCTATTTTTTTATTTTAATCAAGATCTCATTCAGATTTAACACATCTACATGAGGGGCTGTAGCGAACCAAAATGTTGAGACATTCTCATCCTGTATACATTGAGGCTTACGCCGAAAATATCTACTATTTCAGTATGATTATTTCCCGCTCGCTGTAATCTTACTAGTGGCGAATTGAGGCCGTAAGTGGTGGCAGAGTCAGGGTGATAAAACGGTAATGCCTGCCGAGCGCTCCTACGTGGCACGTGGAAGTTAATTTTTTGCAGTAATTCGGGACAGTCCACCGCCCCGTGAACTATTTTGTACAAAAATATGAGATCCAGCAACATACGTCTATCGGATAGTTTTAACAAATGTAATATGGACATGAGATAATCGTAATTCAACTGATCTATAGGAATCCCCAATCGGAAATTTATGTGGCACAAAAACTTACGTTGGACTCTATCAAGACTGTCAATGTGTACACTGAAACAGGGGTTCCATATTGATGACCCATACTCAAGAATACTTCTTTTTTGGGCTACAAATAATAATTTCAGTGTATAGACATTTTGGAATGGTTTACATATTCTAAGTATAAAGCCCAGAAGACGCATGGCCCTACCAGAAATAGCCTCGACATGATCTATGAAACTCATCTTCCTGTCGAACGTTACCCCCAGATCGCGAATCACACCAACTGACTCCAACGTTATATCATTTATAACATAATTATATAATACAGGTCTATGTATTCGAAAAAAGCGCATTATTTGACATTTTCAAGAATTCAGTACCAATTTATTTTCCTCGCACCATGTGACAAGTCTATTTAGGTTCTCTTGGAGAACATAGCAGTCCTGAACACATTTTATTGCCTTGAAAATTTTTATGTCATCCGCAAACACAAGAACATTCACATCAGTGAATATGTCTACTACATCGTTTATGAACAAAATAAACAGTACTGGGCCCAAATAGGATCCCTGAGGGACACCACTCGTAGCATCAAAAACGCATGACACTTCTCCGTCAATCCGAACTGACAGTTTGCGATCCCTTAAGTAGCTCGCGATCCACGAAGTAATGGACCAGCAAAACCCAACCCCGACAGTTTATTCAAAAGCAGACTATGACAGACCTTATCAAATGCCTTTGAAAAATCCGTATACACTGAGTCCGTCTGTACTCTGTCCCCCATGGCATTCATTATGTAATCTGTATATATCATCAGATTTGTTTGTGTTGATCTCGATGGTACAAAACCGTGTTGATTAAGTGATATTATTGAATATAGGCAGTCTGATATTTTACTCAATACTATCTTCTCAAATGATTTAGGAATAGCTGACAGTATACAGATTGGTCTATAGTTAGCTATATCTTGTTTCTCGCCAGACTTAAATATGGGCGTTAAAAAACTGTACTTCCATCTATCAGGAAAGTAACCAGTGGATAATGAAGTATTAAAAATAACATAAAGAGGATATGATAAACTATAGAGACAGTTTTTAAGAAAAATAGGTGGCACTCCATCTGGTCCCGAACTTGTTTTGGGAACCAGTTCTTACCAGTATTATTATTATTATTATTTATTTATTTAAACTTAAAGTAAACAACAAACACATATAAATATACAAAATGGACATAGTACAGATTATAAAACGTTGTTTACTAGGGCGAACTTATCGCAGAAATGCGATTTCTTCCAGTTAACCCTAGGACAAAACAGAAAAAAAAGGAGTTGAACAAAAATACAGGAAAAAACAGAAAAAATTGAATAAAAAAAGAAATTGAATAAAAAAAATTAAAAAATATTTTAAATATTTATTAAAAATTCTTATTACTAATTAGAACAGGTGACGGTTTAATAAAAGTTAGTATTTCGTGATTTTTAATATAAAAAGTGTAATAACATTTTTATCACAATTTAACAAAATAAAATACCATTTTAAGGCTCCCGACCCAACTATGACGTCACGGCCATTTCCCACGGCATTAAGGTTCAAAATTGCGTGAACAATCGCACGATAATATGGTAAAAATAGCGATTTTTCCCATTTTTTGGGGTTAATTTCACTTCTATGAAACAGCTTTTACGGTAAACTCCCTCGATTTTAATGCATATTATCAGTACTAAAAAAACTTTTCTCCTCGACTTTCGGCAAACGAGTTTCTGTCTTTTGGAAAAAAGATCACAGGTGTTTTTCACATTTTTTTTCTGAGAAATCTTTTACGGTTATTCCCTATGCTCAATGTATCTAGTCTATTTTTCCAAAGCATATTTAGTAACGGTTGTCGAGATACTAAAGTCAAGGTTTAAAAGTGTTTAAAAAGTTTAGTGGTCAATGTGTGTCGTGGGATCCCTTCTTTCACCTGATTTGGTAATTATTATACCCGGCCTTCGCCAATTAAACGCATAAGGGACCTTAAGCAGTAGGTAAACAAGTAGATTTGTTGGTAGTTGGTAGGTAGCAGGTACATAGGTGTAATCATATCCACAATAATATTCTCAATTGCTTTATTAAACATTCCGATAGATCTCATTTATTGCGAGCATGTTCGGAATTATTCGATATCTCTTCCCTTGCCCATATTATACTCGTACTAGCAGTGGCTGGGGGGAAAGGGTGCAACATGTACCTGAAGGGGTGGCTACCAGGCCGGTCACAGATAACATAAGAGGTTGTGCTCTGCACTGGAATGCTATTTTTATATTCAAAAGTACGAATTCTAAACATGAGTATTTTAAATTGTTGAAATAATACGTAAAATGCCAACCGATATAGTATAGCGGTGGCCCTAGTTAACGTTTTATGAAAGCAATATTATTTCTTTATTTACGTGTGCTTGAAAAAATGTAGTATTTTAATAAGATAATGCATTTTGGAGGAGACAATTCTAAAAAAATTACCTGTAAATGTTATTACAACTGTACTGGAACTTTCTAATGGTTTCTCACCCGAAACACGCAGATAAAATGCACACGAAAAACGACCTTATGTATATCGTCATAAGGGTCATTTTCCTAAAACATTTTATCTACGTGTTTAGGGCGAGAAAGCTTACAAAGTACCCCCCCTGTTCTGTGTTGGAATTCGTAATATTGACGTTGATTTATTGCTACAAAATGCTATCGAAATTTCGATAAAACATTCTGAGAGAATAAAAGTACAGTACGAGCACATGGTTGGCGCAGTTGGTTGAGGCGGTAGTCTCTCAAACGGGAGGTGCCAGGTTCAAACCCCGGCGCAGGCGATGTATTCCACATTTTGCGATACAGGTGCAAAGTGTGCAGGAAAGCATTTGGGCTTCTATATGCAAGCCCAGATCTTTAAAAAAAAAACTAAAAATTTAGATTTGTCATTATGAAAGGCAACTATTTACTGAATTCACGGAAAAGAAATCTCTAGATTGTGCCTATTAGTCCACTTGCTGTAAACATAAGAGAAAGACGAGAAATCTGTAATTATCAAGTGATACTAATGATTAGTCATAACGGCTAAACTTTATCAAAATGTTCAGAAACTACTACCATAAAATTACATCCGAATCAGAAAAAAAATAAAATATAATAATTTAACCTTAAATTGGCCCTGTGCGATATAAGAAAAATGGTTTAGTGAATTTTCCCATTATTTGCGAATAAAAAAAATGTCGGCATGTGTTGTTCGGATGCCGAGGTGGCTCCGACAAAAATTTTATTATCTCATAAATTATTATTATTTTTATATTGGCACAGTTTGCGGGTAAATTAAATTTTATTCGAATGATTATTATCGCCATGTTTGAATGATGACAGGAATTTCACTGGGAGCTTCTACAACAGAAATAAAACACTGTCGGTTTGTAAAGCGGAAACGGAAGGAGTTTTCACTCTTTGAACATCGTGCTTTCTGTGTAGAAAGTCTAAGTTACAAAAAAGCTCCTAAACTCAAAAAAATGGTACTTGACTTTTTGGTTGGAGTTTATTCAGACTTCGACAAATTCTTTGAGATTTTTGTGCTGATTTTTTTGAACAAAAATTACCTACTTATCGTAGATTTAGTAGTGAGTAAGTGGTAATTGAATCACTGTTAATTAGAGCGATGACTTTACTCACAAGTTGTCACAAGAGAATCACAATTTCTGCTACGCAAGAAATAAAAATGACCACCTGAATTGGTCAATGTTTTTATTTATATTCTGGAATATTCTTTATGTTAACGTTTACATTAAAAAAACTGTTCGTTTGGGTGAGTTTATCACTTTATTAAATAGATCACTCTAGTTAATCCAGTTTTTCTTTCACTGTACATTCTATGAGAACAATTATTCTACAAAATGATGTTAAACTCAGTAAATATTTTTTTATTTTATTTTACAATCTTATACGGCTTTTTAGGCCATTTGTATAAAGCATATTACAAAAAAATCACAAAAAAAACAACAATAATAGTCACACAATTGTGCATTACATAATATAAATCAATAGGGATAATCAGACAAATACCACAGTCGCAGTCTAACCTAAATGAAAAAAAATTGACATAGAAAAAATGTTACGAAAAGGTTTGCAACGCATGTTTTAGTGCCTGGTAAAAATTTTCATAAAAAATGTAATGAGAATGTAAGAATTCACATTGAAAAGCCTATGTAGAAAAAAAGGATAAATAAGAATAGAAAAAATACTAATAATAAAATAGTTTGTACTGCGGTAAAAAACAGAAAGAATTCTCATGTAGAATTTATTATCATTTAGGTTTTATTAGCGTTATTGTCAATGTGATGTCATGGCGTGATAAAATTCTCAGATTATTTTCATATTCCTCTCAATTATGTGTGAGGAATTCGTAGGGTTAAGTATGCCAAAAAATATTCAAAGAATTCTAAAATAATTTTTAAAAACGTACGAATATGTAACATTTTTTTTTTCGATAAAAATAAACTAGATTTACATCGCATCATTCTTTCATGCAGCTTTTTATGTCTTATGGAAAAAATGGTGCAATAGTCAATTCTTTGAATAGACATACTCGTACCTACACACGTTTTTATAACCTGATCCACGTCAAATTGTGTTGTAACTATGCACAAATAATTTATGGTATTTTCTGATAAATTGATTTATTTGTTTGATCAGAGAGGACATGAACACCTGGAACTTACTCCAGAAGACTGCTTTGATCGGAGCAGATGGAGAGAGAGGATCCGAGCCGCCTCGCCGACCCCAAATAAATGGGATATGGTGCTGAGAAGAGAGAGATTTGTTTGATGAAATATATTAATAAATAGAAATTGGCTAAAACATTGAAATAATACCTAATCGTCAAAAGATACCTAGGAAACTAAAAAGGATGTTAGCTGACAGGGCTCGCCCTAGTGGAAAAATATTTTAGTACCTATCTATTTCTGATGTAAGATTAACATACCTATGCTTCTGTTATTTGTTGACTTTAAGAGTAAATAAATAAAATAAATAACGTGCAAATTATATGGACTTCTTCTTCTTCGTTAGCCTTGTTTCCTCCACTGCTGGATATAGGCCTCTTCCATACGTTTCCAGTCTTTTCGATCCCTCGCCTTTCTGACCCACTGTCTACCCCCTACCGAGGGCACGTCTTCCGCCCATCTTTTCTGGGGCCTTCCGACACCTCTTCTATTCCTCCACTTCTCTGAGTCTGGGAGTCCATTTATTCTCGTCTTGTCTTGCTATGTGTCCTGCCCATTCCCATTTGAGTCTTACTGCACTATCCACGACGTCGACAACTTGGGTTCTTTGTCTGATTTCCTCATTTCTATGGACTTATTGCAGGATAAATGGCTTCCAGCCAATAAGGTATAGCGATATATACTGGTATATAAAACTATACTGAATATTGCCATATATACAAATAAATTCACTCAAAATGACGACTTTTTAAAAATATTTTCCTTTGAATCTCACCTCTTTTATTATTTTTAGAGTTTCGTTAATACGAAACAAATTTCATACACGACACAGCGAATGAAGGGGATTTTGAATAGGTGCTAACTTCTGGTGTTAAGGGTTTGTGTTGAAATTTGATTTTGTATTATACCGACTTAACCTACCCCGTTACCCCCTCCCCACGACACGGCGCCCGTAAGTGGGACGGGGGAGGGGTTAGAGAAATATTGGATATTTTTATTAAACTTTTGTGTACTTTATTAAACTTTCATGCATTATAGCCTTTGACATATTATTTCTTTAATAACATATAATATTTTCCTGGATGTAATTTACTACTGCGAAATATACTACGCAAATATTACCTGGAAAAAATCGCATAAATGCTATCAGTTCGGTTTCTTGCATGAGCAATTTTCTGAAAATTTCTATTCACCTAGCATCCCTTATGGGTAGGCAGAGATAAGACAGAGTGCAAGATTTTCCTATCATTACACAGGTCTTTTGCTTCCGTCACATTATTTTTGAACGCCCCTCTTTTTTAGATATATTTTAGAGTGTCCTGTAAAAAGCAGGTGTTCGCGATACTCTATATGTTGGCGCGAAAATAATTTCACACACAGCATTCACTGGTTATCCGATTATTGCGGGTAAATCATGATTTAGTAGAAGCAGTACCAGACAATACCAGAGCAATGCATGACCGCATACTCTAAATAGGTGTAGTGCTTGTTGAATCCTGATTTCGACATAGTCTATTAAAAAATCCAATACGTTTAAAGTCAAGGGATAATCATGTTTCTATTTGATTCGCAATAGTGATACGTATAATAATGTCTAATGTACCACAACTCAATAAAAAAATGTTTGTAGTTTCCCTGCTTCAGTAATTCACTCTTCGCCTCTGAACTACCTAAACAAGTTATGTAGTAATAAATTGAATACGTGTAGCTGTCAAGGTATTGAAAATACTTTAATAAAAAAATATTTTACGGGTAGCACACTGCATTGAAATGTACTTGGAATAGCAATATTAAAGGATGCCATCACTTTAATTATGATAATGCCCCAACTCCCCCCTTCACCCAGGAGCCACATCGCCACCCACACGAGTCATATTATTGCCCACCCTGCATACACCCCTGGAGGGGTTGTGTGGAGGAAATAGTTGAATCATTTCGCACCGTATTGAATTTTACGGAGGTGTTTAACACCACCTAATTCAGATGGAGACAACCATTGGTTGACGATTTAATCAAAACAAACATTTACATAAAACATCGTGGGTTTTTTTAAATAACGCAGATTACAATTATTTTTTTTATCTCCATTTAATAATCAAGTGGACACCTACGTTCAAACCGAGCTAATTATCTGGTATTTCACAGTTTCCTTTTATTGGTGACTTCATTCATCACTGGTGAAATCTTCCAATCACCATTCAAATACCTTCACGATTCAAAGTGTCGACCCGCAAAAATTTCGCCACTAGGACCATAGATTTAGGAATGATGAATTGATAGAACGTTCATAGGTAACATTCAAATTCATTGAAAAAGTCTTGACACTGTCGCGTCGTTTCGGTATGTGGTATGGAGGGAGAGGGTAATTATTATTAGGGGGGTTTATTAGACTCCACACTACGTATCATCCAGATACATTAAAATACTAACGTATTGATGGTTCCTGCAAAGATCGAATGCTGTAGTACCTACATAGTACATGGTTGGCACAGTTGGTTGAGGCGGCAATCTCTCAAGCGGAAAGTGCCAGGTTCGAACCCCAGCGCAGGCGATGTATTCCACACTTTGCAATACAGGCTTTTAGCCTAGTTCAAGGTGTGCAGGAAAGTATTTGGGTTTGTGTATGCAAGCCCAGATCCTTATATTTAAAAAAAAATAGTGATGTACAAATTTAGGGATGGTGATCCATGCAGAAGTGAAGCGTATTACCCTATCGAGTTTTTAAGGGAAAGTTAAACGGTTGTTTATATCTGGAATATCTGGTATGGGACGGATATTCAGCCCCAAGTTTTATTATTTATACGTCTGAGTGACGGCCGATATTAAATGTTCTATATGTTCTATATATGAAGTATTCTATGAAACATCGTAGCGCATAATAACACATATACATACATTCTAACTACTGCATACTTTAGCACTTCTGACTGAGTAGGTATTATATTATTAATATTACTAAATGTACTGCCCGGCGTGCACAGATAAATAAATAAACCTACAAACTTAAATATTTTGTATGTTTTCCCCCTCAATATAATGGAAGATTTTTTTTCTGAATAGGTACACGAAATATTAACGTCAATTTAAATTAACGTGAAATTCTTATCTGAAAGGGAGTCTCTACACTTCAGATTATAATATTCAAAAATGAATTTAACATAACTCAACATTTTGTACAAATAGGTACAGTAAGTTTTTTAATACCCTCGGCTTTCGCTCTTATGACAGTCACCTAACACCGCCTCTGTATCCATCACCCATCAGTTTCATACGGACAAACAACATCTAATATCACATATTGCACGCTGGTGTTTGATGCACAATTGTTACAACTAGTAGTCCAAGAGCCCGCTGCTTAATTTATGACGTATCTGTTTTTTGATCGAAATGTGGTATAAATGACAGCTTACCAATAGGGTATTACATCGCACTAGGGTTGCCTATCAAAATCTTGCTGCAACCCCCCCTGCCCCCCCCCCCCCCGTAAAGGTCCCTCTTCGCGGTTTTTCGCATTTTATAGGAATATGGTAAGAGATAGGAGAAAGTAGTCAATGACAAAAATAATCCTTGCTAAATTCTCTACAAAAAATGTTAAGTCATTTTTTTTCGTAGAACTAGCAGTTTACCCGCAATGGCCGGTCCAAAACCGAAATTCATTTGAAATACTAAAAAAATGTATCTAAACTAAATTGGTTGAAAATTGATAAGAGCTACAGGAAAATAGTCAGAGAACGAATTATTTACCATAGTCTTAGCTACAAAACGAGCTATAACTTATGTTCTTACATCTAATAATTTCAGAGTTATTACAATAAAACGCAGTGACGAAAATTCTTAAAATTTAGTTTTTCATAAAATAACCAGTGATATAGCGCCGCAGGCCAAATTTTTTTTCCATAAAATGTTAGTTATAATGGGTGGAAGAATGTGAAAGAAAAAAAATCAACCTTTTTTTTTATTTTTCCAAAAAATGACCGGTTTTTTGACCGGCCATTACGGGTAAACTAGTCCTATGAAAAAATTGACTTAACGTTTTAAGTAGAGAATTTAGCAAGGATTATTTTTGTCATTGACTACTTTCTCCTATCTCTTACCATATTCCTATAAAATGCGAAAAACCGCGAAGAGGGACCTTTTCGGGGGGGGGGGCAGGGGGGGTTGCGGCAAGATTTTGATAGGCAACCTTAGTGCGATGTAATACCCTATTGGTAAGCTATCGTTTATACCACATTTCGATCAAAAAACAGATACGTCATAAATTAAGCAGCGGGCTCTCGGACTATAGTAATACCGACGAAAACAACGGACTTTTCTATCATAACGTTAATTGAAGACTTTTTCGTATTCGAATTCCAATATATTCTTCCTCTTTTCGTGTCGGTCAGTACTAGCTTATCTATTGATGATTTGATATATATTTTATTATTTAAAAAAAAGGATCTAGGCTTGCATACACAAACCCGAATACTTTCCTGCACACCTTGCACTAGACTAAAAGCCTGTATCGCAAAGTGTGGAATACATCGCCAGGATCGGGGTTCGAACCTGGCACTTTCCGCTTGAGAGACTGCTGCCTCAACCAACTGCGCCAACCATGTACTCTTATAATGAATGCGCTTGTATAGTTTGGGAAAGAATTAGGTACTGACAGAATGACTAAAAAGATATTATATTAAGTGAATGAAAAGCCGTGGGGAATTGCTACCGTCGCAGAGTGACTTTGTGAACCGCCCATGTTGTGTTCTGCGCTCGAATGTGGAACCAGCGGGCGCGGGTTCGACTCCTTTTTCACGCTTTTCAAGCTTACTATGAAGTGTACAGCGGTGTATTTGGGTTTATTTCGATAAACCCAGATTCATTTTATAAAAAAAGGTTGGTGATATGATAGGTATAAAAAATCAATCATTTTTGCTTATAAATTGGCCTCGTGTAGAATTTGTATTTGATTTATATGATTCTTATCTAGTCAAATGGAAAAAAAATATTTTTATATATTTCTATTAGGTACCTAGGAGTTTTCTTAATCTTATGGTAGGCCTAATGGCCTGTTATTTAAGAGGGGTTAGCCTCCTAGGAGGACAATCTATCTATCTATCTATACCCTCACGCCACGTCCCTTGCAGGTAGGCAGAGAGGACAGAGCGTCAGACAGCCCTATCCTTTCACACACTCCTAGCTTCCGTCATATTCATGTTATTTGTCGCAGACTCCCAGCTGTTAATCCATCTCTTTGGCGGTCTTTCTGGGGGTCACCCACCTCGAGGTTGGCCATGGAGCTATAAGTAAAGCACTTTGTTTAAGAATTTTACAAACAAATAAATAAAATCAATTTTCTTATATATTTTCAGCTCCTGACGTTGTTGTACAAAGAAGCGCCTGTATCGGTTATATTTATGAAGGTCCTGCCTCCCCTCCAATCTCAATACAATATACATTATACGTATCAGTATACACACAAGTTTACTAAATTGGTTTTGCACCTCTCTCCTTACACATACCAAACCTTCTGAACCTTCTTCTTTCACTCCCTCTGCCGAATAGAATATCAGATCTCAATTTAAATTCAATTTCACCAATACCTACACCTACATACACAAACAATTCATACTACAAGTATAGAGATCTAATACGGTATTGGATGGACCGTATCTGAAATCTATACGTATGTAATATTATGTACATACAAGGCAATATAGTGATATGTTTGCGATGTGTGTATAGATATTAGATTCTGGATTTATCTTTCAATGTTCATAAGATTCAAAAGCAGCACGTCGGGGTTGTATATTGAAATTACTTCCACTATACTATTGCGTTCCTCATAGGAACACAGACATGTCGTAAAGTTTAGACGTATTGGCTGAGTTAAACTATCATTGTCTACCTAATATTTAAGCAAACAAGGGTGTTATTATCAGTCCGAATATTGAATGTTGATAAGAAAATAGCTTATTATGCGATTAAATAAATGTGTATCGGGGACTCAAATTTTATAGTATAGGTACGTAATTATTAACTATTCGCTCAATACCTTACATATAATAAAAATGAATGTATGTATGTATGTTTGTTCCACCATAACTCTGGAACGCCTGAAGCAATTTCGACCAAACTTGGTACACGTATGCCTTGCTATCTGGAAACGAATACCGTGTAGTAGAAAATTCTGGAAATGCGGAACCTTCTGAGAAATGTTGCTGATTAGGGGATCCAAGGATTGTGTGGGGTCGTATGTAGTATCGTATGAAAGGGCGTTTGAAAGGAAATTCAGATCGTAATATTTTGTCCAGCTCAAGCCATCGGGAGACACCGAGTGATCGAGAGGATCCGGTCTAGGAAATTGTAGGGCTATGATAGAACATTGTAGAACCTTCTAGAAAGATGTGGAATTTAATAGAACATTGTAGAATTTTCTAGAAAGATGTGGAAATTCGTTCGGATAACTCGGCTAGTTGATAATAATTGTCTCTGTTGATAAAAATCTGATCTCTCACCGTGGGAACAGTTTTTTGTTGAAAAGTGCATGTGATTTTCAGTCAACTCTCGTTCGGCGTTAACGAAATTCAGTCTGGCTCTAAATATGTTTTATTTTATTTACCGATTTGCTACACAATACACTTGAAGAAGAATTAAGTACATTTGTTTTACTTTCATATAATCAAATGATATAAAAAAGTGTACTCGTATGTCAAAGATGAATGCAGAAGGTAATTCTCTATTCAATGCTTTAGTTTCATTTAATAGTATGACATTTGTCAAGACGTTGGACGATATGAACAAACAAACTCATCGAACAAAAAAATAACTAGAATTTTTTTTATATACTTATAAAAAACCTCTCGATTTGGTGCTAGCGCTGTGACCGTATCCCATACTCGTTTTTTTGCTGAAAATTGCGGCATTCCAAACTGATATTGAACAAATTTCAGACTCTGTACATATTTAAGGGTACCGACTCAGGCGCGGATCCACCGTTGTGGGCACGATGGGCATGCCCACAACCCTAATAGACTTGTAACGTCACACTTTCACTGTGTATTGAGATCGATAGGCTGATGAAAATTGTCTCATTCGTTTCATTTCATTTGTTTGCTGCTTGTGGCATGTTATATACTTTCATGTTCTAACAACCTACTGTTTTATACATAGGTGAAATGAATCACATTATTCCCACATCGTTTCTTCATCATGTCATGAATTTTTAATATAATTATTGTGAATTATTAAATATCAGTTGTTCAATTATTTTTTTTTGCCTGCGGCGCAAATCTAATTAAAGTGAGAGTTTGTTCACAAAAATTAAAGTAAACTTTTGAACGATTCTGTTTAATCTACCTTCTTACGTTTTATGAAAAAAATTTCGCCTGCGGCGATAATCTAATTGTGTTAAGGGCTTGATCACCAAAAATAAACTGGGCTTTTAAAGAGTTCTTTTTCATCTACCTTCTTACGTTTTATGACAAAATTTCGCCTGCGGCGCTAATCCTTTGTCATGATAAATGACATAATGATGTAATCCAGAAATATATCCAGAAGCCTTACTATTAAAATCAACCATCAGGTTCTTCAATTCACCCATTTATGAAAATATTTCGCCTGCGGCGCTGTTTCCTGGTTAAATGTCAAAATTTTAGTTGTCCCCCCTAGATTCGAAGCTGGCGACGCCCAAGGTTGTTACTTATTGTCTCTGTTCCAGAGCTCGAACCCCCCCCCCCCCCCGAAATGAATTCCTGGCTACGCTCCTGGCTGTGCCCACAACCTTTTTTGAGGGCTGGATCCGCGCCTGTACCGACTAGTTATTTATGTATTCATTTACTCTTTGAGTGAACATTATTTTATTTTATTTCATTTTATTTATTTCAAGGTACAGATACAGTCATATACAACAATACAAAGATGAGGGTAAAAATTATTAACGAAGCAGACCAATAACATCTGTACACGAATAACAACAAAATGTTAAAAATATACAAGATAATATACACATCTATAATAGTCACTCTACAGCGATCTTTTACAGCTAACCCGAAGTTCAAGTTACATTGTGAAGTTGCTGATTATAAGAGTGTACACTGTACAGCAACAAGTTTCGGTAAATCGAAGCGGTGAAATTCACCGAATATGCGTGTATATAATAAAGTGGTGTAGTGTGCCGTTTCCTGCCTCATTTCCTCTCGTGAGGATGTAGCGGCCGGATATTGCCTCTAAGGCTCACCCTGTCACGGCGTATCGCTACCCTATCCTATACTAGGAGACGGTAATATGTGTAGTAGATATGTACTACACTTCATAGTTACTAATAATGTTACTAGCAAGTGTAATGTGACTACCAGTCCTACCACAACATATTATAATGTCCTACCGCAACATATTATGATACAATTTGAAAATACCAATAACAAAATAAAGAAGAACCACAAAATAGTCCCGTCGAGTAATTTATTTATTTATTTCATCTTTAAGTGAACAAGAAATACATAAAAACAATGGACATAATAGATAGTACAGATTATAAATCGTTGTTCACTAGGGCGAACTTATTGCAGAACTGCGATTTCTTCCAGTTAACCCCATTGTTCACTTTATACATTTTATATACAGTAATACCTTTTGGATTTAATCTCTCTATCTACGAGTATTTATATCCTTACACCGCGTCCCTTGTAGGGTACGCAGAGAGGACAGAGCGCCAGAGAGCCCTATCCTTCCAACACTCCTAGCCTCCGTCACATTCGTGCAATTTGTCATACATGGTCTCCGATTTCTTTTACTCAAAACGCATCCATCCTCGAGGATCTGGTCGAGATCGTCAGACGAGGTCAGTCTCATCGGCGCGTTTCCTCACACCTCTTCGCTCACTCAAATATATCATTCATTCTCTCAACGTGCCCAAACCACCTTAGTTTATTCTGATGTCTATTCTGTTATTTCTGTCTATTTCCGACTTTAAATAATGTCTATTTTTGATTTTACAATAATGCCTAATCTGACACAATTCAAGAAACAAATGTTAGCCCCGGCTTCCCTTATGCGGAAATCTATTTTTCGCCACTGGTACTTGTACTTGTTTGCAATAAGAAAAAATATGATAAAAATTCTTACGTAATGTACCTAATATAAGAATTGTCCAAAGCAACTCTCTTCAAAATATTGTCCAAATTTTAGTTGGCGAAGGTGTCAGACTCTAACCTTTCCTGAAACAATAAAAAAAATTGATTAGTGTGTTGGAATATAAATAAATAAATCTTCTTTGGCCAGAGAAAATATGCGTAGTTACAAAAACAAGTCAAAAGTAGTGTTCCAAAAGGCGGACTTATTGCAAAAGCAATATCTTACAGTCAACCCAGTCAATATACAAGCGAAGAAAGTAATATCACCTACAACATTTCTTCTTACCAGAAGTGAACACTACAGTTATTTATATTTATTTATTCATGGCACACAAACAGACATCACCCACATGTAAACACAAATTAAACAAAAAAAGACAACACAGATCAAGTTCAAGCGATGCCCTATTACATGTGTACACAACTAGTCAATACAGATAAAACAATATTATAATGATAGTTCAGGTAATTAGAGAAATTGTAGTACATACAACATATACCTAAAATTTAACAAATTAACGATCACATGATGAAACCATTAACGAAACGGTTTGTTGTTGTTTTTTACCTCGATTATGAAGGTCGTGACTATCTTCACAACCGCTGGTGTTAATGAGTTACCTACTTGTTAACAGTAACCAGGGACATCGCCAGCTTCGAAATCAGGGGGAAATATGGCGTGAAAAACGAGAATCTAATGCCGCAAGAGTCTGAGTAAAGAAAATCGTGATATATTTACATAGATCTGGTATTTATATTGCAGTGGCATTTAAAGGGTAGAAAAAACTCTTGGAGAGGGCAATTAAAATCTTAACAGAGACGCTGCAAAAAAATCTGTATTACCGCCGCAGGCGAAATTTTTTTCAAAATTGGGTGAAGTAATGAACCTGGGATCTTTCTTAAGTAGGTGGCACATCATTGTTTGACATTTCGGGGGGGGGGGGGTGGGTCCTATATACGCCACTGTTATATGGTCTTGAATCTAAAATAAACCTGTAATTAATCATACAATTATATAATTAGCGCGGCAAGCATTTTTTTATATATTGTGATTTAGTGAATTTTCACAAAAAAAAAAAATGATATACTCGTATGTAATATGACGTGATTTTGTAACAAAATGTATACAGTATTTGAGGTGGTCGGTAGCCTGGTTGTTAACGCGCTCGACCGTTGATCCGGCGGGCGCGAGTTTAATCCCGATGCCGACTTACTCCACTTCACAACACATCCTTTTCAAACTTTCTGTGAAGTGTATAAAGATGTATTTGTATGTATTGAAATAAACCCAGATTTTGATGTATTGAAATAAACCCAGATTTTGATGTATTGAAATAAACCCATATTCATTTTTTACTAAAACAAAAACATTTCTCTAGGGGGCAACTGCCTCCCCCTGCAGGCGCCCATGTATAGTAAACTATACTATACTATAGCTAACCAACTATAGTTAATATAGGTGCATCATATCGTACATTGCATAGTACGAATTAATGATAAACATTCGCATCATTATCAAAGAAAATTGCAAATGTCAGTAGGAATTTTGTAATTAGTAATAAATTAAATATCCATCAATTTAACGATAAGCAATTTAAAATTGTTTTCTCAATTACATTATTACTAGAAATTACTCACCTCTTTGATCGGCAACTTTCTACACATGTGCAAGAATATTATTTTATTATTTTACAGTTAAGAATCTATTTATTATTTATTATTTTACAGTTTATTTATTATTTTACAGTTAAGAATCAAATACATATTTGATGTTGTTGTTATCGACAACAAGAAAATGTAAAAATCTTAAAGCCCAAGTATTTTTTTCGTTAAAGGTGAGGTTTTTGTGAAAAATAAAAAAACACGTTTCTTAGCAGAAAGTTCACAAAATTCTTATGAAACGGCCACAAATAGGGATTATTATCGCAAGCTTACACTATATATTGACTAAGATTTTTAGTTTATTTTGTCAAAATCGAGTTTAGCAGTTTGTGAGTTAATTTCGAAAAACCCTTTTTGATTTTTGATTGAGAAATTTTCATACTCCTCAATATATCCGTGTCGAATTTCACGAAAGACAAAAAAAAGTGCCGCTACCTTGAGAATGAGCGAATTTTTACTAAGGTCATATTTCGATATTCTGGTCAGTTATGAACTGTTCTATCACCCCTCACGTGATGACGTTGATTTACGGGACGTCTTGTATAGGTAGACGTGAAAGTACAGGTAAGTGAAAAATCGCGGCCATCCCAGACTGACTCAAATGGATGTTTTTATGACCGTGTATCTAAAGCCCATACTTCTTCAACAAAGCACCCAATATGCTTGCTTGGTAAAAAAATGGGTACTTGTGCGAAATTAAATCCCTTTTTTTAATTATATGTAAGGAGCTATAAATTTGATGAAAAAATATTTAATTTAAAGTACCGTCGACCAATGTAAACTTAGCTTTTCTCGTTGAAAACGAAATAATCTTTCATTCCAATTAAAAATCTCTGACTTAATTATTAATTAATTATAATTTCTTGTTAAAAGATATAGCAATTATCATTATAATTAACCATTTCTGTACCGAGGTTTAATTTCCTTCTCTAAAGCACCGTAGCAATAATTATTATTTCTTAAGAGCTTGGCACCAAGAATGACGTCACAGTCATTTCCCACGGCATTAAGGTTCAAAATCGTGTGAACAATCGCATGATAAAATGGTAAAAATAGCGTTTTTTCCATTTTTTGGGGTTAATTTTGCGTCTATCAAAAAACTTTTACGGTTATTCCCTAGATTTTAATGCATATTATCAGTACAAAAAACAATTTTTACTCCGCGGCTTTCGGGAAACGAGTTTCCGTCTTTCGGAAAAAAGGTAAGAGGTGTTTTTAAATATTTTTTTTGCGAAATGTATACAAGATATAAAAAATTTATTACGGTTATTCCCTAGATAAAGGTTCAATGCATCTACCCTATTTTGTTCCAAAGCATATTTAGTAACGGTTGTCGAGATAGAAGGTCTCCCGTTTTTAGAAATTTTTGAAATGTCGGTATGCACACTCTTAATGAAAACCATGAGAAAATTTCAATTCTTTTCATTTAACTGAGAAATTTATATTAAGAGTATGCCTACCGACATTTCAAAAAATTCTGAAAACGGGAGACCTTCTATCTCGACAACCGTTACTAAATATGCTTTGGAACAAATTAGGGTAGATGCATTGAACATTTATCTAGGGAATAACCGTAATAGATTTTTTTAAACTTGTATAGATTTCTCAAATAATTAAAAAAAAACACCTCTGATCTTTTTTCTGAAAGACGGAAACTCGTTTCCCGAAAGTTTCTACTGAGAATATGCGTAAAAATCTAGGGAATAACCGTAAAAGTTTTTTGATAGATGCAAAATTAACCCCAAAAAATGGAAAAAAACACTATTTTTACCATTTTTTCATGCGATTGTTCACGCGATTTTGAACCTTAATGCTGTGGGAAATGACTGTGACGTCATTCCTGGTGCCAAGCCCTTAAAAATACTTATTTTACAATCGCATTATTTAATAACACAAAAGATTATTATGG
Organism: Ceraclea dissimilis; assembly: GCA_963576895.1. NCBI lineage: Eukaryota > Metazoa > Arthropoda > Insecta > Trichoptera > Leptoceridae > Ceraclea > Ceraclea dissimilis. Next base: position 19,343,852 of record OY756360.1, read on the forward strand.
AGATATTGATGATAATAATTAAAAAAATCTTTATATCTGCAAACCAATATTAGATATTAATAAATGGTAAGTACAGTCCGATAAGAAGTCTGGACAAGAACATTTTCTCCAACTTTTATATTAAGGTTAGCTGGAAGAGATCATGATTTCGCGATAAGCTCGCCCTAGTGAGCATTTCTGTGTGCAATATTATATGTTCAATGTTCAATGTTTACATTATCTGTTTTTTATTGTATGAGATTGTTCATTGAAAGAATAAATAAACTAAAAATAAAAAAGTAAGTGCTTCTACTACTATACCATCACGATATATCCCAGTAATGGGGTAACCAGTAAATTTTGTATGTATGTATATAAAACTGACGTGTAGGTGTGTAAGAAAAATAAAAGCTGACAGTTTTATGACATTCAGAATGGGTGGCGATTGTTGACGATGTGGAATCTTATGGAAGCTTTACCAATATACCTGACTCTTACACTCAAAGTATATTTAGAAAAGTTTTTTTTTAAAGCAATCGTAATTTTAAATTAAGTTGAAGCTTAGTTAGCTGAAGCACCAACCCAAAAGATCTTTACGAGTAGAACACAGATCTTTTGTCAAATTTTGAAGCGGTCAAGTCATGATGAGAGATGAAGAATCAGAACGAAGGAATCCAGGAAGCCTTCTGTAAATTTCCGGAAATTTTAGAAACCTCTAGAAAATTATGGAAATTTGTAGGACAATTTGAAAATATCTAGAAATTTATCGAACAAATTTGCTGTCGCGAAGCACGGGTAACTCAGCTAGTAGGTACTGAAACTAATAAAGGGTAGTTATTTAATTTACTTGGTTACTAGGAGAATTCATTGGCGTGGCTAGTACTGGCTGTAGTATAGTATAGTGAGAGTGTATGACATCGCGTGACAAAGCGCTAACTTAATTAAACTCGGAGAGAAACTTAATTTCCGGCCCAGGCGTTTAATATTGAATCTTATTAAGATTAAAAAGAAGCAAAGAATAGTTGTTACGGTTAACAAAAGGCATTTTGATTGATGTTAGAAGGAAATGCTTTGGCTGGTGTGAGCGGCGAGACTATGGGGCGGAGTTGCGAGGAATTAACGCCAATGAGTCAGTGAGTACCTATAGTTCTAAGTTCTATTAATAATTATAGGGAAACCGAAGGTGTGCAGTACATACTTACATAGGGCGTAGAAACATTGTAGTCTGTAAGTACCAGGCGCGAAGCTACCTAAGAACACGATTCCCATCGAGTTATCTTTTGGAAAAAATAATAGGTATAATAGTGTCTAATCTGACGTAATCCCATAAGAAATGTTAGCCCTGGCTTCCCTCCTCGAGTAATCCTATCTTCGCTACTGGTAAGTACAAAACTGTTTTATTTTCTCCATTCATAACATAACGGCATTTTCTTCAATGAAAAGAAAAACTTTAGCGAGATAAATTCACTGTGAAGTAACGTCTGTAAGTTTAAACTAAAATAAGTTTGTTTGAAATTTATTTATTAATTTTGTTGTACATAAATATGGATGATACAGGAGATACGGTAGGTACTGAAACTTGAATAAATGAATGAATGGATTTGTGTATATCATTCATCGTTAATGAATTTTCGATTGCCCGGCTCGTACAGAACACTAGAAAACAATATTTTAAAAAAGAATGTCGTTCTTCATTTCTTCATTCAATTTATTGATTTGTTATGTTATAAATGGTGATGTCTTTTGTATTTGACACTATGCACAAATAAAAAATTGTTAAAGGCTTTAGTCGTTGATGTATGAATAAATAAATAAATAATTAAATATTTTTTTTGTCTCGGATTATACTTATTTATCAATCTATCTATCTATACCCTTACGCCACGTCCCTTGCAGGGTAGGCAGAGTGGACAAAGCGCCAGACAGCCCTATCCTTGCACACACTCCTAGCCTCCGTCTCAATCATGCAATTTGTCGTGCACGCTCTCCGATTCCTGTTACTCAAAACGCGTCCATCCTTGAGGATCTGGTCGATATGATCGGACCAGGTCAGTCTCGGGCGGCCGCGCTTCCTCACCCCTCTTCTCTTACTCAAATATTTCCTTTTTGTCAATCTGTCATCTTTCATTCTCTCAACATGCCCAAACCATCTTAATTTTTTCACTTTCATTCTTGTCACAACACCAGTCTTGCAGTCCCTCATTTCCCTAATAACCTCATTCCTTATCTTAACTTTCAGCGTTTCCCGACTGATATGTTCAGAAAGGATCGCTTGTTATGTTTTTCCACTTCCAAAAATATCCCAAGAAATAAGCTTTGAATATTTTGCGTGTATTATGTCTACGAGTACATTATAATGTCAGATATTTTTGTTATTATTTATTAAATTTAATTAATTTTCTTAATTGTATTTTCAACAGTCATTAATAAATTAAAATAACTAAGGGCTTTTTGATAGCAATCTCAAACAAACTATGTTCCTCGTTACAGTGAAATACTTTCAGCTTTAATTTTTTTACACAGATGTGGTTTTTTGGCCGATATCTTGGTCTATCGCTATGTAAAGACAAACAAATACATAGGCAGGTTTGATTTTATAAATATTGTGTTGATTTAGTTTACATGTATGAAAAAAAAACATGGATTTAAAAAACTTTCATACTTTTATTACATAAATTCAAAAGCATGAATGTAATAAAAAGCAATGATTATATAATTGGCGTTGTTGGTTGGAGTGCGGTTCTTCTAAGTGGAAGGTTCCGAGATCAAATTCCGTCGATGACGATGTATTCTACACATCACGACACAGCCTAGAGTTCAGTGTACAGAAAAGTACTTGGGAAACTAATCGTAACGAAGATTTTTTCTGCGGTAGGTAAAGATACAGTTTTTTTTATGATTTCAATTCGGTTTATTTCTCAAAATACTTATTTACACATTTGAGTAATTTATAAATAAGTACACAAAATTTATTTAAAAAAGACACAAATGTTAGTTAATTATGTTAGTTAATTAAAATGAAACAATTGATCATAAAAATATCTGGAAAAAGAAATTAAAGAAAAAAAAAAAGTAATGTCACCGTTTCACTGAACGCAGTTTAACATCAATCAGATTTATATACAGTGTAAACAATTCAAATAAATTTATTCAGAACGTTGTTATACTGTTATAAGGGCGTAATACTGAGTAAAGGTACTTTCACATTCAATAAATTGTAATGAAAATATACCTCCATAATACCATAGCTACCTTAATACTATTCTGTTGATTACAATACACAGTGAAACATTTAATTAACTTAACTACTTACTATTTAATATTTATTCCATTTTCATGTGCAATAAACATTTGGATAATAATCATACTAATTATAATATGTATGTATTATTACACTTTGCTACTTGCAGAGAACGAATAATCAAATGTTCATTAAATAGCCAAGGTGGGGTTATCTTCAATAAATCTGGGCTTGTAAATTTAAACCTAAATATATAATTTAACCAAGTTAGCACAGGCAAAGTAGTTTTACTGAGGCGATACAAATATATATTTTTGGACATTCGGGGATGTACAATTTCACGAACATGTAGTGTAGAGTAAATTGTCTCTATGAGGTGATTGTACTAATGTCAGGTAAGTACGTACCTTCCAGTATGCCTACTGCAGTGTAATCTATAATTCATAGTACTGGAGCTGATGTCATGTAGGTCTGGCTCCTCCTACTATATTGGATCGTGTAGGTTTAAGTCATAATCAGCTTCACGGCACAAGCTTTAGCTCACTATGAAGTGTGCAGGAAATTATTTGGATCTGTGTACGCAAGCCCAGATCCTTTTTTTTAAATGTGGGGACAGATTTAGATTAGCGTACTTGTCCATACATGTAAATTCAAAATAATGTGCAGTTTTAGTAGACTTTTCAATTAGCGATGTAATATTTGTAAATGTTTACAAGAATAAAGGTTGTTCATTTAATAAAAGAGTTTATAGCCTGAGAGCCGGCCGTTCAAAATATGACGCGTCTGTTTCTTGATCGAAATGCTGTTTAAATGATCGCTTACCAATATGTAATACAATCGTAATATAAAAAATACATCGCACTAAGGTTGCCTATCAAAATCTTGCTAACCCTCCCCCCCCACCCGAAAATGTCCCACAATTTTTTTCCCCGGTTTTTTCACGTATTTACGGAATATAGGAAAAGATGGGAGAAAGTGGTCAGTGAGGAAAATAATCTTTACCCTAGTGCGATATATTACCCTATTGGTAAGCTACGAGTATCTTTTCCTCTGTAACTGTGACGCACTCGCTCACAAAAAAAGTCGCATTCTTGGAGGGCCAATATTGGACTCCGAGGAGGCAAGACTACTCGCACCAAGACAGATCGTGAGCTACATGAGACACGTCGGACTTGAAGACGACATGTAGCATTGAAGGGTGTCACAGATAGACCTACTCTGGTCGCAGTGAGGCAGGGGATATACGGTCCCCTGACCTTTTTGAAAAAACAGGCTATCATTTAAATCACATTTCGATCAAAAACCAGATGCGTCATATTTTTAGTGGCCGGCTGTCGAGCTATTATATTGTACCCAAAAGCTACAAAAATGCATGCTGAAAACTAAAAAAACAAATTGGCAGTGAAATGGTTGAAAAAAAAAGAAATTTTCATTAATCCTTATTCACCCGACCTATCCAACAACAATACAGAGAGTAAAGTAACACAGCTTTATATTATATTTAATAACAGAAGCAACACGAGAATATCGTATGCCATCTCGGTCTAGCTTACAGGACTCGTGTTGGGAGTTAGAAGAGGACGGCTATGGAGACTAATTGATTTTAACGAATAAAATTCAATCACAGCTATTCTTTATTATTCAAGATTCAATTTGGATAGGGAACGTTGTGTTGGGGGTGCGAAGGGGTGAAAGGGTTAAATAAGGGGAGGGAGGGAAGTGCAAGACAAGTACAGTATGCACAGGGTGGCGTGAAAGTTATTTATTTATTAAGCAATTCTTGTGCTGATAATTTTACTTGCGGAACCGACAGGCAGACCATTCAGCACATAGTTACCAGGTGTGCACTCAGAGCATACAGTGGCAATGCATCAGACTTCCTAACCCTTAGCGACGAAGCAATGCAATACATAAGAAATCTAGATTTAAGTCTCTGACAAGCAGTTCACTCTGCGTTTTTAGCTTTTATTTTTACACTTTGACATAACGAATGTTAAATGATATAGGCGTGATGTTGGCCATACGATAAATAAAAAAATAAAATAAATTTACAGATATCTACATAATATATGGTTAGGTCGTGTGATTGGAGAGCTTCTGGAGAGCGGGGGTGGGAGTCGCCAAAAGAGTATTTTTCAGATCAAGAATTATGACAACTCTTATGAAAAATTTAGATACATTAAACAAATGTATGTAGAATCTATAATTATTGTAGATAGGTACGTGAACCTATAACCGTTGTAAATTATACAATCGTAACAGATCTTTCATATCTTATAGTGTAGATTCTGAACAATAGATCTTGAAAAAGAAAATTTAAAAAAATACTACTTAAAAATAGTTTTCTTAAAAAATAATCCCTTTCGCTAAAGGCGCACGAAAAATTTGTTTCTTGTCGTGATAATGATATGAGTTGAAACCTTCTGAAATATCACAAATTATTGATCAAAGCGAAATTGTTCCCAAAAAATGAAAACCTATTTTTAAAATTTGATCGTGCATTCCTGAACGTTAAGGACCCTGGGAAAGTTTTAGCGATACTAGTCTCCTTATGAATTAAATAACCTACGAGATTCGAACACTCGTGATCTGTACTATGTCCATTTTGTATATTTATATGTGTTTGTTGTTTACTTTAAGTTTAAATAAATAAAAATAAAAATAAAAAAAAACACGTGTTTCATATAATTTTAAATTAACTACTGGAATTTTGTAATATGAATACAATTTACTTTTAGAAATAAATAAGTAAAATCTAATTAAAATGAAGTAAGTACCACCATCGTATTCAAGCAATTGTCTACATTTTAATAAAAGCAAACAATAAACAAAATAAAACACTCTGTATGCAGTGTGCTATGTATGACGGGGCTAGGTAGCTAACGGTTAGAATGGCATAGCAACATCTACATAGTTTAATTCGCAACTCTTTCTCTCCCGTCCGAGCAGCGATTCTAATTAGTGCAGAAGTCAATTATAAAAAAGGCGCCCCCATATACACCAACTCTACTTAGTAAAATAGGGATGGAAATAGATTTCATCAAATCTTGATGCTTTTTAATAAAACCTAAGTTTGTCCTTCCTAAGTCTGCTGTTAATGAGATTGTTTAACGGCAAAACATCGCACCGCATAGCATCTTCCAATTCGTTCAATTTTCGTGAATGGGAAAGAATGCTGCTATGAGGGTTTTTTTTCTGAAATAGATCTTAATACACAGTACTAAATAATATGCGTTGTAAAAAACGGCAGATACAATTTACTTTCCCTTAGACTCCCCGCGCACTATGCAGCCAGGCTGCGCAGCCAGGCTGCGGCAGCCAGTAAAACATATGACATTGTATGGGGGCCCGCGCACTAGGCAGCCACGAACTCTTGGCTGCGGCAGCCAATACGACGTGCCTGTTTGCACAGCAGCCAGCTGGCTGCGCGCAGCCAGAGCGTGTATAGGCGAATGTATGTGGCTGCCCTCTATCTCCGCGCACTAGTTGTAGCAGCCAGATGTATTTTGGGTTCCGAACTATCAAAAAATGAAAAATAAAAATGAAGAATCTCGAATAGTCGTCGATTGGCTGCTTAACTGGCTGCGCAAATATTCTGGCTGCCGCAGCCTGGCTGCGCAGCCTGGCTGCATAGTGCGCGGGGAGTCTTAGTGAATTGCTGTCACAGGTTTTTTTCTGTAGCTAGTACAGATTACATAAGAAAAGAATTGAAATAAATATCTTTTTTTTAACAACTATTTACTTCGCGAACGTTGTGCAATAAAATATTTCTCCAAATAACCTAGTGAATTACTATAAAACTTTTTTTTATAAAACATAATTGTCGCCATAAAAAAAACGTAAAAAAAAACATATTGATATAAAATTTGATCATGCAATTATGCATTCAATTTTGAGTGTGAATACAGCGGAAATTTTTCCGATTACTCGTCTTTTCAAAAACTTTGCATTTGCTTCACACATCCTCGACGGAGGAGGCGCTCTCTGCAAATCTATCCCTCTAGTAATAAAATAGTGGTTTACGTTTTATATTCCATCATATTTTTTTATTATTCTAAATTGGAAATAAATCGATGCTTTTTTCGCTCTACGATGTTTATATGTGATGTTTTGCAGCCTTTAATCCGCCAAGGCGGGGAGGCAGAGCCCTTAATTACACCCGGCTTCAAAGGATTGCTTTTTTTCTATTTTAATTGCGTTTCGTGTAAATTTACGGGAGACTCTAGAGCGGGGGGAGCGGGGCATAAAAATGAAGTCGGAGGGGAGGGGTTATTTTTAATTAGCGCATTCCCTCACTACCGCCAAATCACGATATTAATTTTATTTATTTTTTTTGTAAAGAAAAATCCAATTATTACAAAACTAATGAGAAACATCAAACGCAACAATCGTATAATACGACTAGCTGTTTAGTCGCATTCGCCAGATGAATCAGACACACATTTTTTGAAAACACTACCGTTAGAAAACCAATCTTTTGATGGAGACATTGTTTATTTCGCTATTTTATTATATGAGTCATAAAAACATAGGAACATCGTTATTTATGGTGAAGGAGGATGTTCTACGAAAATGGATATCTACTGCTACCAAGTATACTATAAAAAAAATTACGAACATCATACTCTCACAGGAGATCTAAAGAAATATAAAAAATTCCTTTGGCAGGCCGCAGGCATAGGTAGATTTCAAGTGATTTATTAATTTTAAGAGTACATCTGTACATATAATAAAAACAATCACAATATTATCAGCAAATAAACCAGCGAAGCGATGAAGTAGTATGGATGTAGTTTATTCTTTGATTATCGAAGTACCGTATGACGAAAAAATATTTGATTAAGTACTTCAATAATCAAAGGAAGTACCTAATCCAATAATCAAATTATTTGCATTCCACATATAATATGGATTGGTACCGGTACCTAAGCACTAGAAATTTGAAAAAAGATGTGAGTTCTACTCGTATCGTGAAGCACTTTTCTAAGACAACAAACACGCTAGTACCTATGCGGTAACTACTTACTAGATCTTTCGATCGATCAGTGTAGTCCGAGGAATTGAGCTAGACAAAATATAACTTTTGATCTGTATTCCTTATTTAATGCCCTTTCATGCGATACCAGACACAGACCCTCACAATCATTGGATCCCCTCAGAATGATTGTTTTTTAATTTAAAGCCTTAAAAAGTGAACCTTCCTCTTAATGGATTTCACCCAATCTCCTATCAGTTCATCTACCCCTTACCAAAAATCTACCACACAAGTTTCACGTTTCTGCGACGCATAGATTGGCCGCAAACGTGCGCACAAGAAAAGGGACATATATATATATGGCTTATATATATAAACTTTTAAACCAAGGTCGGATTCGGGTTCTCCTGGTCCTAATTAGTGATACTGGGTAGAAATTTTTCAATTCTGCGACATCACGGGAGAAACGAATAGGTAGAGTTCCTTATGGAAATCTACCTAAAAAAGTGGGGCCTATTCAATAACCTGGGAATTTCACAGGCAAAAGGGTGCGGTGGAATTATAATTAGGTATAGCTACTGAAAAAAAATGTAAGTAGTTCAAATACTTTTCACCCATAACGAACTAGTGTTTGGAAAAAACCAAGACCAATAATATTTTTCGAAGACCAAAAGCGCCGTGACTGACTGTTTGAATATTAATTGCAATAGTCCTTCGGTAAGATCGTGAATATCCGACACACAAATCTTCTTCTTCCAAATCGGTCCCCGAATGCTGAGGATCGTGATCTTCATGCGGTACTTCTCGGAGTAGTCTGGCCCACCCTGGTCTGTGTTCAGTCCGCCGCGCCGCAATGATTTTGCGGCCGGTAGTCCATTTCACTCTGTGTAGCTCGGACCCAACTCAGCGCCGGACGTCAGTAGGGCTGCCACCTCTCCGGGTTTGACCCGGAGTCTAAGGTTTGAGTGGTGTTCTCCGGGCTTCGGGTTAGCATAGTGTATCTCCGGGTCAGAAATTTTTGTCATGACTAAAAAAAAAGGAAAAAACCCGGGGTCCCGCTCTCCCCGATAGAAAGACCGGGTCTGCATACTATATCTCCGGGTTTGTAATTATTAGTGTCCGACCGAAACTGGATTTTTAGCCGAAACCGAAACCGTAACCGAATATTCGGCTCCCCTTCTAGTTTCGGCCGAAACCGAAACTTAGGAATATCAGTAATAATTAAAAAAAAAAACATTATAGGTAGGTACCCTGATATCTAGTGTTTCCCCAAAAGATGTATTAGGAAATCACTTCATTTTTGGAACTCTGTAAGCATAAAAGAAAGAAACCAACCCGTTCAACTACAACTTATGTACGAGTACATCAGCCCATGGGCGTCGCCAGCCTCGGAAGCTAGGGGCGGCAACAAAAATTGAAAAATTCGGTGTAGCATGAAAAAAGCGTACCTAAACAGCGCCGCAGTCGAATTTTTTTTGTGATACATAGTGAAGAAGGTGGTTTGGTTTATTTGGAAATGTGAATAATACTTTGCACAACAATATATATGTATGAGAAATATCTTTTACAAAAAAGTAACAAAGAATAGCGCCGCAGGCAATTTTTTATTATAAAATAATTTTATTTTGATGGATATTCATGAAAATTTATGATATGATGATAAAACGTGTGGTAATAATGTGTTTTTTGTGAGGTTTTATCATTTAGTATGAAAAAATATATACCTATTCCAATCTATAGGAGGGGGAGCTGCCCCCGTCTGATGACGCCCATGCATCAGCCTTCTCCGTTATGTATTCATGGTCTGCATGGGCATCAGTAAAACTAGGAAGGGGCATAAAAATGCAATTTTTCGGGAGGTTTAGTAACAGAATATATAGAATATAATAATAATTAGGAGTATTTTCCCTAAAAATTCAAGAAGAAGTAGCGCCGCAGGCAATTTTTTTTTTGAAAATGCAAGTATGTCATGTAGTGATATATATCTTGTTCACTTTTGTGAAATAAAAAAGGACTGTAGTGTACGGAACACATAACACACAGTGTGAATCTGTTCCGAAGATTCCCGACAATGCCCGACGTAATACGGATGCTAGTTTCGGTTTGGCCGAAGCTTCGGCCGTTTTTTGGCCGAAACCGAAACTAGGGCCGAAACCGTCAATTTTGGCCGAAACTGGCCGAAACCGAACCTTCGGTCGGTCTCTAGTAATTATGGTGTGGACCAAAAAAAAAAAGATCAACTATAATATTGCAAATTCGTTTTTTCCGAAATCTCCGGGCCTACGCTCTCTTTTGATAATAAGTAAAGTGATTTTAATACAAGCACCAATTAAAATGTATTATTTTTATGATATTTTTAATGATTCGTTTCCGTTACAAGACTTTTTTAAGTACTTATTATACCTACTCGTACTTATACGAATATAATATCCGTATCTTTGCGAGTGTAATGATGTATGGAAGATTGTTAAATGATATTAATAACGTTAAAATATTCAAAGGCATAATTGCCAATTAGTTATATTATAAATTGGATATAGACGAGATAAAATTAGAAATAAGAAGATTAGACGTCGAACAAAAGTTGCCGACGTAGCAGAGAGAACAGCAAAGCTAAAATGGCTGTGGGCGGGACATGTGGCAAGACAGGACACTGGACAGTGTCAGATGGACACCCAAAATCCTAAAGTGGAGGCCCTGGGAGAACAAAAGAAGCGTAGGATGACCACAGAAAAGCTGGATAGATGACGTTGTCAAACTTACGGGTCGTAGATGGCAATAGATAGCCCAAGATAGAAGACAGTGGAAGAGTTTAGGAGAAGACTATGTCCAGCAGTAGAACGCAAGTGGCTAGCAGTAAGTAACATTGTTTCTTGATTTTCCGGTAAACCGTGTGAAGATAAACTTGATCGACGTTTCTACACTCCTACTGGTGTCTTCCTCTATGGACACCAGTAGGAGTGTCAAAACGTCGATCAAGTTTATCTTCATACGGTTTACCCGAAAATCAAGAAACAATGTCAATCGCACACCGTGAAAACCTTCAACATTTACTGGCAGTAAGTAAGTAAGTACATTATGAAGACGAAAGAATACATTTGTAGACATTTATGTAAACTAGTTCACGGGATCATACAGAACGCAAAAACGGTCCAACTGTCGATGGGCGCAAAGTCAAATATCGCTGTGTTTTAGTTCATAATGTCACGTAAACGAGTTATAAAATTTCGCACAATATCTTAGATTTTTAAAGGGAACATAAATTAGTATAAATCTATAAAAAAATAAACAAATTGAACGAAAAATTATCAGAGCTTTTTGGACCGCACACGCTAGGGGCGCTGCATCACTTTCCAAGCGTACTCCGAAAATAGTTTCGAAACTCACAAACATAAAAAACTGATACAAATGGAGTAAAAAAAAAAACGTGTACCGATATTGCTTTAAGTTTGTGAAAGCAATCCAATTTAAAACTTAGGATTAACTAGATAGAAATCCTACATACATTAAACAGCTTGGACATTTCAATTAATAGACAAACTATTCAAGCGACAAAGGAAACAGAAGCGATATTGTCGTAGGACGTAGATAGTATAGCTCCAAGTAGTAGGAGAAAAAAATATTTCAGATTGCAGGGGAAACTTACTTAAATTAATACATTTATTTTTTATTTTTGAATAGTAGGTAGATACATTTGGAATCATGTTTCTGTATATCCAATAAAGTTTTATTTATTTATTTATATTATTTTCCTCGGCTCTTCGAATATCTTAAAATCCGCTACGATGATGTCAGCGCAGAGATTCAAATCAAATTCAAAAAAAATTTTTTTTGAATATTTACAATTTATTTCTTGTAAAAACGTCGGATTTTCTCCATGTCGTGTAAATAACATCAATTCTGATGGAAAGTCTATCCTTCGCTATATATCTGTTGACAGCTTCTAAATGTTTTTGTTTGATAAAAACTGGAAAGGCTCCTGAAGCACCTAGAGGTGAAATTGCCTTTATATCCCGAATTTTAAAATGTCGCTTTAAGCCGTGACCGAAAGTTGTTACAACTTACAACTTAGCTAGACTTCCCCTAATATGCATTTTACGATCATCCTATGTAGGTAGATGACAGATGTAAAAAAGTGCAATTTAAATGTTCAATTCAATTAAGAAGCTGTAGTCGCAATCTGAAAGGACGGCTGCAGGGAGTGTATTCAATGCAATGATGTTAGTTAGCAACTTGGCTAGAATCTCCATTACCGACGGGTTTTCACTCTTTAGATTGAAAGTTCATACAACGCTCGTTGATAACATCAGGGCGAATAATGGAAAGCCCGGGAGGGGTGAAGATTCAACTGAGAAAAGACGAAAGTTTGTGGTAGGATAAAAATATTACTTTACTAGCTTCAGTGCCCGGTAATGATGAGTACATAAGATGGGTCTTCTAAGAGACTCGCAAACCTTTTACAGCAAAATAAATTCTGGTGGTTTTCGTATTAAAAAGAATTAATTGTTGCCTCAACTTTACAGCAAACCCAGAAAGGTATCGTAAAGTAAGAAGATATACACGGATTTAGACACAATCAAATGAGCAATATGTGATAGTTTATGCGTTCCTGTGCCCCAATGGGGCCTAAAAATGAAATGAAGTAACAACAATTTTCTGCGTATTCGGGTTGTTTTTACCCTGAGAAACATAATGAAAACCGCAATATTGTACCTAATCTTAGTATGGGCAACAACACAATCTTATCCAGAAAGAAATATGTAGTTTGCTAAATTGTCCCGTAGTAATATTCAATGTTATTCAGTATAACCTCGACTATAAGGGGGGCCGGTTGGATGTATGTTTGGGTATGGGAGAAGAAGCAGCAGGGATGTTAGTTTGTGGGTGTGATGCGGTGGGGGCCAGGGGAGGGGTGGACTACAGGGTGGGTTAAATTCAATTTGTCAGTTGAGTTGTAATTTAAACGAGTATTGTTTCACACGATATGGCAGTGGACGTTTACAAACTTTTGATTGGATTAGATTACATTTGCCCCATTCTATTAAACTTTGTGGCTTTTATATTATATCTAATATACATACCTACACAACATATAATACAGGGTAAAATTATTATACAGAACATTGCACATTCCTACATTCAAATGTTTTGTTATAAAGGGAGGTTATTAAGGGAATGACAAGCTCTATCGTCTGACGGTTGCCAGAGTAGCCATTTTTCTAGAGTCAGAATCTGGCGACTATTACAAAACAAGGCCATAATGACTTTGTGAAAACGTTTCTGTGCTCTGAGTGATTTCAGAATCATCTTTAAACGATATCCGAAAAGAAAGAACACTTGCTATTTACGGGCTTGGCACCAGGAATGACGTCACAGTCTTTTCCCACGGCATTAAAGTTCAAAATCGCGTGACAATCGCATGATAAAATGGTAAAAATAGCGTTTTTTTTTCATTTTTGGGGTTAATTTTGCGTCTATCAAAAAACTTTTACGGTTATTTCCTGGATAAAGGTTCAATGCATCTATCCTATTTTGTTCAAAAGCATATTTAGTAACGGTTGTCGAGATAGAAGGTCTCCCGTTTTTAGAAATTTTTGAAATGTCGGTATGCACACTCTTAATTGTATAAAAGTTTCCGAAATAGTGATTCTGAGTAAATATACAAAACGAATCAAAAAGAACAAAGTGTAACTCTTTTTAGAGAAAATATAAAGGAATTCCTATCACGTTATCATTTACAGTAAGCTTGCGTTGTGGAACACGTTAGCGTGACACCACAATTCAAACCGCGTCCATCGGTTGATGATCTTAACTAAACGTTAATCGACCTTTTTCCTATGAAGCTGGCATTTTTCTACGCGATTAAAAATCAATCAGTTAATCAACCGAAAGTTTTCATCGAATTATAGTGAAATATCTAATACAAGTATAAAGATAAAGGAAAGAAATCCTATTCTATTCTATTCTATACCGTCACGCCACCTCCCTTGCGGGGTAGGCAGAGAGAACGGATCGCCAGACTTCGGGCTTCCGTCACATTCATGCAATTCCTCATACGTACTCTCCGGTTACTTTTACTCAAAACACGTCCGTCCTTGAGTATCTGGTCAACATGGTCCAGCTCCACAGCTCCAAAAATCTATTGTATCTGAGAAGATTGTGATTCATCAGGTACAGAAAAAATATTTTATTGCTAAATTGAAATAAAAAATAACTCGTGGTAACTTAGTATGGCAAGCGGGTTTTGAAATATTTCAAACTAATTTAAAATATCAAAATCTTGATCATAATTCATTTCCTCCACAATTTCCTGAAGACGGAGCGATGATTCGATCTTTTCTCTAATAGGCAATCGCTTTTAAACCAAACAAAATTTATCACTCTGCTCTTAAATTAAAAACAAACTTATTTTCATAAAAACGTGTTATCTCGTTACTCTCAGCGCACACTAAATAAAGCACAGCGATTGAGTAAGAAAGCTCTTTCATGAAAGCTATACCTCCATAATATGTATTGTATATGTCTAAGTCTAAGGGAATATTTGAGACTGAAATTCGTAAGTACCTAATTATTCATCTACAAATTCAATATTTTGTTACACATTTTGTTGATTCATGTTAAATTTACTTTCGTCATATAATATTCACATCATCAGATGTTCATTCAATATTTAATTAATTAACTTATTTATTTTCGCTACCAATTAACAATTCTTAGAAAAAGAAAACATATTTGAATTATTTGTAATCGGCATTCCACTCTTAAAAGATTGAGTGATCTCTGCAGTGAACTATTCAAGAGTTATAAGGAAACGAAACACATACAATATAAGTACACAAATTATACAATCACACAACCAAGCAACATAAATGGTGTGAAAAACACCGTCGTAGGCACACAAGTTTTATTCGTATCATCTCGGAAGCACGCAAAGTACTGAACAACGTCAATATCTATTTTAGACATTTCAGGTACATTTTTGTATGCACATTATGATTTTATTACTTTGTCAAGTGGTTGGTTGGCAGATATTGCTCATGGCAATAAACCCGCCATTTGTTTAATGCATGTCATTACTTCAATAAAGTTTTTATTTATTTATTTTATTTATTTAATATCTAATTTGTTGTAAAAATTTTATCAGAGTTTTTATTAGAATTTTACTAGAATCTGATCAAGCTAGTTGGTTCTCAGACGACCGCATTTCCTCACACCTTTGCGTTTTTGACACGAGATTTTGTTTAAAAACAAATTTCATTGTCTGTACTTACCAATAATTTATCTCTATTACTTTACAGTGGCAGATCCAGGATTCAATTTGGGGGGGGGGGGGTAAAAAGTACTGTCACTCAACTTTTGGGGGGGGGGGGGGGGGGGGGCTAAGGGGCTGAAAGCCCTAGATTTGTTGTATATAAAGTACTGTCACTCGTGGTTTTGGGGGGGGGGGGCTTCAGCCTCCTAGCCCCTCCCTTGGATCCGCTAATGTTACTTGACATCTTTATTCCAGGTCCCTGTTTTAACATGTTTTCTGAATCGTGAATGAATGAATGTATACAAAAGAATTAAATAAAGAATTTGTTCTCTAAGCTATGTTTACGTAAGTACATAAATATTTTGTGTGTATTGGTAGGCGTTTATTATATACAGCGTGTTTATTTACGCACGCATGTGTGTGTATTATTATTTTTCCGCTTGATACAAGAACCAATTTCGTACACCCCCATATCTCTGCCACATTCTTTATTCTGTTTTTAAATTATTGCGTGTATCACCTCCCTGTATAGTCACCCACCTGCCTTATAACACTTACTGTTACTGACTCTGAAACACCCCCTATACTTACTACTAAGCTACGTTTAGCATGGTTAAGATTGAAAAGAAAATGTCTTACACAATCGGAATTTTCACAAATCTCAATCTATTGAAAAGTGCTCGAAGATTTCCATGATAATAATTTATTTTTATTCTTTCCAATCCATTTATTTTTTATTTTAAATAAAAATAAATAAATATACAATTAATTAATTGAGTACATGGTTGGCGCAGTTGGTTGAGGCGGCAGTCTCTCAAACGTGAGGTGCCAGGTTCGAACCCCGGCGCTGGCGATGTACTTCACACTTTGCGATACAAGCTTTTAGCTTAGTGCAAGGTGTGCAGGAAAGTACATATTTGGGTTTGTGTCTACAAAAAAAAAAAAAATCAACTATTATTTTCAAACCATATTTTTTGCCAGGCGAGACTGCACTTAGATTTTAGGCTTGAAGAGGGACTTTTTTTTTAAAAATACATCAAAATTTGGTAGGTATCAAATAAAAATATCATTTTTCAACCCAGAAAACCTAAAATATTTCTTACACTAATGGATATTTCTCTTCCGTGATGTGGCACAAAAATGCATTATCATGAAATAATTTTGCTATAAAGTGAAAACCTTCTAACAATCCTGCAAGATGAATGCAAGACAGCCTTCTGCATGGCGTATCGAGGCCCACCATGCAGTCCAAATTTCTCAAAATTTACGTCGAGACTCTTAGGAATGACACAATTTGTGAATAATACTATAGGAATAACAGTGGCATGTGTTCTCCACATATCCATAATTTCATGAGAAATATCGACATATTTAGTTGTCTTGTCTCATTCTTGATATTTAGTTATAATTATTACGATAAATAAATGCGCATACTATTTTTCTGATTGTTGATTTCAATATCGCCCAATTATATGGAACGTGAATTAGAAGAAAACCTCATTAAGTTGATTTTTCATTGTAATTAATAAAATTAAAAAGTGTACATTAAATTAAGTTGCTAATGCGGTAATGATATTAAGTTAGATTACATTATAACGTTCGTTAAAATAGTTTCTGTAATTGCTTAGAATTGTTAATTGGCTTTTATACACTAAATAAAATAATAGAAATGCAACGCAATTAAATAATATAACGTTTCCCAATTACTAAAACGTTTGTTTTTAACCGCGGTTAACCTCCATCACTCACTATACCTTGTAGGTAGGTAAATATTTTTACTAGTTTAAGGAATAATCTTAAGAGTGGCTGTCTGGTTAGAATTTACACTCCATAGACAGAAGACAGAACCCAGCTGAGATGGCTCGGATACGTCATCCGGATGTCAAAGGCACGGCTTTAGAATAAAAATGTAATTTAAGAAGCAAAATATACATGCGCAAATATAATAAACATATTTATGTCCAGTGTAGAACTTGAATATTTCGAAAAATTCTAGAAATCCACCCCACTTTCTACAAAAGCTTGTTACTAACACGCTCAGTGTAATTAATACCTGAATAAACGGTTTTTTTTTTTGTAAACATGGAAATCATAATTGAATTTTCCAAAAAATGCAAATAAAAATAATTTTTTTGGAAATGTTTCAGTTCCAACAATATCTCCAATTCTGAAACTTTTCGAATTTAAATGTGTGTGTTTTTTTTTTTTTTAATATGAAGTAATTGAAAAAAAATATGGCTGGGCATATGGATCGACAAGAGGATACTAGGTGGGCACCCAGAATCCTACAGTGGAGGCCCTGGAACAAAAGGAGAAGCGTCGGAAGACCTCCCAAAAGGTGGTCTGATGACCTAGTCCAGCAAGCCGGAAGAACATGGATGCGGAGGGGGAGAAACAGAGATGAGTGGAAGGAAATGGAAGAGGCCTACGTCCAGCAGTGGAGGGAGGAAGGCTGAGGAAGAAGAAGAATTGAAAAAGAATGTCTTATTTTAATTAGTAGGTACGCACTTAATTAGTTTCTGAATTGGACCTAATGTATACAATTTAATAAATTAAAAACAAATAAATTAATATTCAATATACTGTTTTATTATTTAAACTGCCAATTAGATTTTTATTATAATCTCAATGATATTTTAAAGAGCAATAAAATGCGTTATAATGTCGTTACACAAGACTTATTAAGGACGCCAAATAAACTTATTATTGTCCAATTAAAGAGATTGTCGCAACATACCGCCGATCGTTATTATAAGCCTGGCCACACACGCACCCGAAGTTCAGTTCCGGAATCGACCGTTTTGCAAAAAGGTTCCGACCAAAACCTCTTCCTGAATTTAAAATCGGGGTGACGCTGAATTCAGAGAGAGGTTTTGATCGGAACTTTTTTGCAAAACGGTCGATTCCGGAACTGAACTTCGGGTGCGTGTGTGGCCAGGCTAAGACACCCACAAATTAATACTTAACAATAATAATTACCTAGTTATAGTAAATTTATTATAGTGTTTCTTATATAATTGATAACGGTTTGTGATAGACAATTCAATAAATTTAGTAATTTGGGAATTACAGAAAATAAATTGTCCTAGAGTACATGGTTGGCGCAGTTGGTTGAGGCGGCAGTCTCTCAAGCGGGAGGTGCCAGGTTCAAACCCCGGCGCTGGCGATGTATTCCACACTTTGCGATACAGGCTTTTAGCCTAGTGCAAGGTGTGCAGGAAAGTATTTGGGTTTGTGTATGCAAGCCCAGATCCTTAAAAAAAAAATGCCTTTATAATAACGTAAAAGACAAAAAACAGGACACCATACATCACAATCCGTGACCAAGGCGGCAGTAGGTTCGCCGAAACGTCAGAGCATCTGTTCGCTACACGATTAATCCGAAAAACAAATCTACACCATGCTTATTATTATGTTATGAGTTTAGAACTCGTCTTATTATTTTTTTATTTGAGTATGGCCCGTAATTTGAGAAAGGTTGAATTAAACGATCTGAGAACATTACAAGATTCTGACATTTGTAGGTACCTACTGATTTTTGGCGTCAAAATTACAACTACAATTAACAAAAACATTCAAAACTGGAGTAATTTTTAAAAGTACGATAATTAGGGTTCCATGTGTGTGTTAAAGGTATGGGTGTTTGAAACATTTATCACATTTTTCGAACATTTAGGCCTTATCAATATGAATAAACTCAGCATCTTCCCATTTTTTTTCTTTATTTTATTTTACATGCGACACCCACAGAAACGTCAACAATACATGAATACATTATCATACAAAAAAAAAACATCTCAGGTCGACTCTCACCGCAGCATACACCAAAAACAAAGGCTGCCAAAAAAAAACTAAAACCTCGCCTCGCCAATAGCCTCGAACTATTTTCAAAGTGTGTATCCTGTTCTTCTTCTTCTTACACAATGAACTCTATATAATAGTGATGTAAATGCTAAACATTAACATCGATATTGAAAACCATCGATACCATTTTCTAAACATGTTGATGAACATGTTTAGAAAGTTTAGTTTGTATTGGTAAAAAAAATAAAAAGGATTAATTTTATAAATAAATAAATTTGTACCAACTAACTTAATATGCTGTCGCTAGAATTAATAATTAATTTCCTTACGTAAATTAAATTATTTACATAAAACAATTGTCATTTTTATGATATTCCAGAAATTCAAGCTGTCTAAATGTCGATCATATAATTATATATTACCCTGCTTAAAAACAATCATTTCACCCACCCAAGACAATATTGAAGGTAATAAAAATATACTTTACATGCCCAAATGTCGTTTAGAAATGCAGATTACGCTAGAAAATGTAAATACATCTTTTCTCCTTCGTTAATATCATTATTAATTTATACGTAAAAAATATTGGAAATCGCTTATAATTCGTAAAATCGCGCGAGCGTACTTAAAATATCGATGGCTCGATGTGTGATTCGATGATGATATCACGTGCCTATGGCAGATGTAATTTAATAAAAATATATTATTTGCGATGTTATTTTAAGCGTAAAAATAAGTCAAATAACTAAATAAGCCTTACTTGTCGCATTTTTAGTCGAAAGGTGCCGAAATTAACAATGATATCAACCAAAAAACGTAAGCTTACCGATAGAAAGATACATTACAATTTGAGGTGTAATATATAACCACAGTCCGAAAAACCACGTTAGGGGATAATAAAATGTTTTTTTAAATTAAAATGCATCCTTAGATGAGCGAAACAATTGGATATTAACGTTAAAATATCTAATTATAATCACATTTTGACACTGTGAAAATCGTAAACGTCAAATATCAACAAAAGAATACTCATTGAATTTTATGAAAACGAAGAAATGACTTCACACACATTTTCATAGTGTTGTATTGAAACAAATGCTTTACAACTGATCTAGTCAGTATGACGAAAAAATATTTGATTAAGTACTTCAATAATCAAAGGTGCAAAAATACCACCAAACAACTAAGTCGTTATACAGTAAAAAAATAAATAATACAATTTTCATTGTTTAAGTAAGTAAGTTACAGCAAATATGTAAAAGGCTTCTTTTTCTTCTTCATTAGCCTTCTTCTGGCTGGATATAGGCCTCTTTTAACTGTTTCCACTCAGTTTGTGTTCTGACCCTTCCGCATTAACAGCTATTAATGAAAAAAATTGGGTTGAATGGCAGAAATCGCCAACAGGCGATAAATCCGCCCTTTGTGTATTTAAATTTATGTACAATAAAGTTTTTATTTATTTATTTAAAAAAAATCCTAGGTTATACAATCATGGAGTAAATTTTCTAAATGTAGTTCTCGAATAGAAAAATGATCATAGATACAAACCAATGACCGGATCTATCTTATACTGTACCTAAATCTCTTGAGAATATTTTTAAAAGTGTGCATACCGACATTTCAAAAATTTCTAAAAACGGGAGACCTTCTATCTCGACAACCGTTACTAAATATGCTTTGGAACAAAATAGGGTAGATGCATTGAACCTTTTTCTAGGGAATAACCGTAAAATATTTTTTATATCTTGTATAAATTTCTCAAAAATTTTTTTTAATAACACCTCTGTACTTTTTTCCGAATGACGGAAAATCGTTTCCCGAAAGTCGCGGAGTAATTTTTTTTTGTGTTGATAATATGCATCAAAATCTAGGGAATAACCGTAAAAGTTTTTTGATAGACGCAAAATTAACCCCAAAAATTGAAAAAACGCTATTTTCACCATTTTATCATGCGATTGTCACGCGATTTTGAACCTTAATGACGTGGGAAATGTCTGTGACGTCATTCCTGGTGCCATGCCCTTAACATCAGTTTTGTATTTTAAATCCAAATTTTATAAATGCATATTTTTATTTTTGGGACACGGTAAACCGGATAACGGTTAATGAAGAGAATTGGATGAAAATAAAATAACAACCCGTTCTTAATTAAGGAAAAATGTGAATGTTGTATTTTTTACTTATGGACTTAATACCTTCGCTGCTACAGCGATAATAATAATATTTATTTTGCAGCAGAAAGCGATGCCAATTAGAGGGTATTAAGTAAATAAATTAACTACTATTTGGACCAGTTCGACATGATCGTAAAAATATAAAAGCACTCGGTATCTTATCATGTTATTTATATTGTACAGCTATTTTCCATTCCATTTATGATACACATTACGGCATTACGGGGTTAACCGATATTTTTAAATTCATTCAATTAAAATTAAAATGATAATTATAAAATTAATCACCAATTTAATTAACTAACTAATTAAGGTCTAAATCGGAATTGTCGTAGGAGTTTTCATTTCAGCACATGTTCGATACTTTGACTCCAATTTACGTACCAGAGTTTCCTTACGTTTTTTGTATACGACTAATGACTGTACATATTTCGGCTATCATCCCATGGCCCTTCTGGATACTAGTAATCGTTAGTTATTATTTCAGACTTGTACTAATCTGATGCTGATCAGAGTATAAATGACTCCAATGAGCATTTCACCAATTTGTCAAATAAAAATACTTACCATTCTTTTCTGGATAGTTTTTTTCAAATGAATCTGGGTTTATCGAAACAAATCTAAATACATCTTCACTTCACCAGTAAGCTTTAAAAGCGTGCGTCATGAAGTAAGACGCAGGATCGGGGACAGGTCCAGATTTACAGTTTTCATAGAAGTAGACCCTGACATTTCCGCCGCCCTCCTCCCTTCCCCCACCCCATCTTTTAATCCAATTAAATATTCATCAATAAAACTTTTCGTCGACGGGGGGTCCCTAGGAGTTACAAAGACTAAAATTGTTGACCTTGACCAAGAAAAAAATCCTAGTGCGGGGGAGGTGGTGAAAAAATTCGGAGAGAATTCCGTGAGAACCGAAAAGTGAAACCTGGGTTTAAAAATTTCAGATCAGCACTCACGTCGGTTACGGGTACTAGGTATGTACCGCCTAATTATTTTCCAGATCCCAAAGTCGGGTGAATTAAATAGTGTAGGTATTTTAATTAAAAATAATAAATAATGATAATTAAAATAAATTAGAATGATTATCTAATTAAAACGTACGCTATTAATATAGTTATACCTTCTAGGTAAAGTGGATATATTAATTATAAATGTTTAACATCGGCAAATAACCGTATCGGGTGTATTTGAGATATATTATGAGTACATGGGCAATAACATAACAAGAAAATAATATCGATCTATCCATCGTGTATTTTCTTAGAAATTCTACATCATTACTAATTATAAGTTGCGGTAAATCATCGAATTATATATTTAATAAGTTTGTATTCTTATTTGTATAATAAACATTGTCTAATAGTAGGTACGCGAATCGCCCTGGGAGCTTCTAGGAGCCCAGAAGATATACGTCTGATCTCCTCATTTCTAATTTTATCTCGAAGACTGACGCCCAACATTTGTCTTTCCATTGCTCGCTGCACACATTTTAGTTTTTGTACGCTTCTGACAGTGAGGGACATAGTCTCTAGGCCGTACGTGGTTATTGGCAAGATACACGAGTCGTAGACTTTAGCTTTCAGGCTTATTGGCACCTCTTTGTTCCCAAGGATGTATTTCAACCTGCCGAAGGCCAGAAGATATATTGAAAGAAAATAATTAACTTAAAACTTGTTACCATAGTACGGCACATCCGTCTTAGTACGTAGTGTGGTCTACCTCAGTGCAGGCTTTGCACAGTTAGGTAGAGAACTGTATATTATTTACTTACTTTCCGTGTCCGGAACAGCATTAAATTTGTAGCCCCAAAGCCACCCGGATAGCCTTGGCGTTCGCCAGTAGCGCATCCTCGGGCGTGCATGTCGCACAGCTATTTGGGGACATGAAAACAGGTGCCTTCTATCATTACTACTATTGTACTATGTATATAACTGTGCATGAATAATAATACATACATGAATAGGGCCAATCAGCTCTATTACAACGTACAAATGAAATCTGACCTAACAAAATCTACTTGATATGCAAAGAGTAGGCAATTATATACATATACAGAGTGTTTGATAGATGCGGATACAGACCTCTCAAGGGTGATCATAGAGATCATTTGGAAACTTTTGAGTCAAACTTAGCTTAGTCCAAAGTCCTACTGTTTTCGAAAGACCTGCTTATTATTAAAATCTGGATTTTTACTCTTTTAAATGATTTACAAAATATTATAAAAACAAGCTTGGGCGAAGCCGGGTTACGAAAGCTAGAATAGTAATAAACGTACATACATAATGTAATGTCATGTATACATCACACATACATTAACATGAACCACTTGCAGTGAACATATTACATAGAGTGATGATATAATTAATAAACGTGTTATTTTTTTATATATTCTGCATCAGACAATGTCCAAACGTAACTCTCTATAAATGCTAATTAATTACATTATATTCAATATGTTTTACATATATATACCTATAGTTTTATAAAAATAGGTAATGCTTTAGCCAGGTCTCCAATCCTAATTCTGAATATTGTGAATAACACAACATTAGTGAAAGAGTAAAATTCACTAAATTGTATTGCTCAAAAACTGAAAATTATCCTGAACACTTCCCACTAGGCTAAAAGCTTAGTGTTGCAAGACGTATGAATGCATCGTCTGGATCGGAACCTGGGACCTCTCGTTTGATAGACCGCGGAGGCTCCAATCAACCGCGCCAACTCGTCATGTTGACATAAAGATTTTTTTAAGCACTGGTTTTTCTATTTCTTCCAATCAAAAAAGAAAATTTATCATTTTAACCCTTTCAAATTTTTGACATTTTTTTGCAGACAAAATAATATGTGAGCCATTTGTAGCTCAAAAACATGTTTTTAAATGTTATAACTTATATAGTTGTTGGGTTGTTGCAGGTTTTCACGATGATCCATATGCAGATTTGTTTTTCGGGTTAATCGTGTAGTGATCAGATGCTCCGACGTTTCGGTGAACCTACTGCCGCATTGGTCACAGATTGTGATATACTTATTACTCGACCTTTACGACACTATCCTTCCATTCACAGAAACATTTCATGCGAGGATGCTCAATTTACATCAGTCGAGCTATAAGTTGTCCAGAGTGGAAAAAGCAATAAGTTCCCGGCAATTATTTTGATTGACTTATCCGTCATTATGACGGGAATTGCATCTAAAGCACGACACTTATTATGCAGAATGTATCATGATTAATTACCCAGTAGACTTGCAATTAAAAAAAAACTATCTACCTGACATGCATTCTTAATATAATAACTTGTACAATAAATAACGCCTGATTTAGAAGTAGAATGCATCAGTGTGAACGATCAAGCTATTTTTTATTGACATATGGGAATGGGAAGGCACACCAACCATATTGCTACTATCTATTATGCTTTTATTTATCTATATCTATCACGTCGCAGGCGGAGAGCCTGCATACTTATATCTTTCTATAAGCATATCTTGCTTCCATCAGTTCATAATAAATAATTGGCATACACACTATGATTTCTACATCCCCTTTGGTTTTATATTTATGTATGCATTTTATTAATACTATTTGTATTTGTTTTTTCCTATTCATTCACTTATTTGTATGTAAGTATTTATGCTTTTCAAACGTATTGTCACAAGTGGTCGGTTGGCAGACATTTCCTACGGCAATAAACCCGGTATTAGATTTTTTTTTTAATAATGATTTTATTTATTTATTTGGTCAATTTGGTCACCTCAGGTGACTCAGACGACCGCTCATATTTCTATATTGTGATTCCGTTATCAGGCATTCCATCAAATTAATTTTAATACATGAATAAATTATAATTGGTAGGTATAAACATCATACATATGACGATATATTCTGCACTTCAAGACACAAGCTTTTGACTTGGTGTTATGTGTAGGTATTTGAGTTTGTCTACGAAAGTGCAGATACTTTTTTTTAGTATAAATATTGTTCGAGTGCCTGATGGATCAGTTGGTTAGAACTTCACATCAGCTTGAATGCAACTTTGGTAAACATATGTCAGATAACTGCATACATTAAAAAAAACATAGGCATATTAAAACAAAAAAATAACAGAACATACCTAGTACTTACGTTAAAAGCATTTCATTATGATTTTATGTAGATAAGTATACCTACAGTAGCAATTTACGAACAATAAGTAGTAAAGAAACATACATCCATACATTTTATCGTGTTTGAAATAAACACTAATTAGCAATTATTAATATTGTTTGGCTCCTATGTTACTATAGTAGATATATTGTATAATGTATATCCACTGATGCGGACATATCTGACTGTTTTATCTGTTTCTAATTATTTCTGTTTCGCGAGTGTACAAGCAGAGTTGTATCTACAATGTTAGTATAATTACTAGGATACGACGCAAGAACTCAACAAATAGTGATGCAAATTATTACTATGTACATTCAATGCGTCGAAACAATAAAGGAGCTTTTAAATTTTCTACACATTATTGGGTGGACAAATTATTAAACTGTTTACTGTGGTAGTTTTGTTAATCAGATAGAGTAATTTGCACTTTTTTAGAGAAGCAATGCCGACAATATTTGTTACAAACGATTTAAAGACACAGCAAGAACGAAACAGGTTCCTAGAATGTCTGTAATGAAAACAGTGTATTTCATCTTAGGCAGAGCACTCCCAAGACAGGATACCCAACGAGAAAATCCGCAGAACCTGCAATATGGAGGATATCGTGAGATGGAGCAGGCAAAGAAAACGGTACTGGAAAAGCAGTTGGGTCATGTCGAAAAGATGGACTACACAAGAATTCTTAAGCTTCTTTTGCAAGAAATCCACCGAAAATATGGAGAGAAAGGTGGACCTCTTCATCACAGATGCAGCAACGAGACCGGAGCTTTGACTCAACAAACCGACGATTTACGTAAAGAGGGAAAATATTTAAAGATAAGGGAGACTTAGTTAATATACAACATGAAAGCAGTACTACATTACATACTAGATACTATTATAGAGTCGTCGATTATTCGTATAAAATTCTCGATGTTTTTATATTCACGGCGCGCGTCGAATATCGATGTAAATATGAGGTATGTTACATCTCTAATTGATTACATTAAAGGCTCCCCGGGTATAAAATACAATAACAAAATTAATTAATTAATAAGACTCCCACCTTGGTAGGTGTTCAAACATTGTATTTTATTACATACTGATGTACCTACATTATTTTTCATTTTATGTTTTTCGTTTATCTTTGTAGGATTACTACCTATATCTACTAGTGTTCGCTAATATAAAAATGAAATAGAATGGAATAATATCCAATATTTGTTTATTATGTATGTGTATGTGTAGTATGTATGTATTACTAGTTAACCAACTGGAAGAAATCGCTAATAAGTTCGCCCTTGTGAACAGTTCTATATATGTTATGGTTGTATGCTAATGTTGTAACATTCTGAAGCTAATGTTCACTTAAATAAAATAGACCATAGTCACTTGTTTTTTTTCGCAACGAATAGGCTCGAGAAGTAGACCTCTGTGCCGAATATCTTGTCAGCGTCCGAGATTCGAACCCGACAGATAAGTTCGCGCTCCGGCCAACTGGACAGACTACATATGTGCAAAAGTTTAATTTATACCGCCCACGCAGGGACGGGCGTGTACTGAGTAAAAAGAATAGACATGCGTGTATGATGAATTGCACGATTGTGACGGAAGCAAGAGGTGTCTGTAAGGACAGTGTGACGTTCTGTTTCATCTGCCTACGCGGTGTGAGTATAGTACGAGTATATCGCAACTAAATCAGTTTCAACTTTTTTGGTTAGGTATATGTTGTACATGCTTTTTGTATGATAGTAGAATTCACCTTATGGTTGCCTATATTTTTAAAATAACTATCTAATTTACTATTTATTCGCTAGGCAGTAATCGCATGTCAACATTTTTTCTGATAGTAATACAAAAAATCTGAAATGTTTTCAGTTTGCGGATGTTCCATGTACCTATACACCGCGCGCGATGTTGTGAGCCATTTTTGTGGTGTTAGTAACGGTGTAATCACACGCAAGTCCGTAAACGCAGTTTTAGTAGTATTCGTGAGCGCATAATGAACAGAACCGCATACAGACGCGTTCATTGTTGAAAACAAACCCGCAGGTTACAGTTAGCTGGTCATTCTATACGTCCGTTTAACTAACATTACAAAAAAGGCTCACAATCTCCCGCGGGGAGAATACAATATCTACTTTTCCTAGAAAACTTAATTGGTAATAAATGAAACAATATTATTCCGAAATGCGTATCGTATACTCATTATTACTCATGTACACGAATAAATTTAATTACTTACACAATTATATTAATTAAAACAGGATACTCAACATATAAAATCATACGAAATCTTTGCGTAACGTTAAAATTTCAATAAAAAAAGACAGACAAGTTTAAAAAATCTGTAGGAGTCGACATAATCCAATAAATATTTTTATAAAACTTTTAATTATTTATTAGATTTGTTATTTTTACGTAAAAAAATCACTGGAGTCTTAGGAACAACAGTACACTTAATTATTTACAGAATTGACCCCAATGTGTATTAAATAATAGGCCATATTAATTTCCATTTCGTGATTTCATCCAGTTAACCTCAATTATAAAAGTAGCAATAAATTTAACAACAGATTATCACTCTTCTCATTTAAATTAAACAATTATTATTTATGAAATAAAATAACGGCAATTTACTATTTTATTGACGGATTCACGCAATACAATACGAAGCTCTAGTCTACTTAAATATAATGATATCAAAAAACACGTCATGCCAATTTGATTGACTGTACAGTGTACCAACATTCTTTCTTTTAATTAATATCGGATACGTGTTAATTAGTCAGAACATGAAGTGAAGGACTGCAATCATTACTTTTATGTATTATTCCCAGTGCCATCTTTTTCACTGGGCACTTTGGGCAAGTGCCCAGGGCCCCGCGATCCATGGGGAGCCTTAACTCCCGCCAGATCACCAACTGATAACAGTATTTATTTTCCCGAAAACAAACGATATATACTGAAAAAAAAAAAACGATATTATCATTCATAATTTAATAGTCTGCAATCTGTTGCCTCCATCGTATCGTAGTCAATGGCGGACTTTCCAGATTTCCAGTTTCTAAAAATTGTCGTGAAAATCTATTAATTGTTCGTAAAACGTGTTCTCAATTTTTTATTTCATACAACAAGCCAGATGTGTAATTGGAACTTTTCCTTTAATAAAAAAATCAGTATTTATCATATATGTAGTACACAGGGGCCCATGGTCCTATAGGTGCCCAGGGCCCCCACTATACGTTTGAGACGGCCCTGATTATTATTATAAATTTATTTTATAATCAAGATAAGTATTAATTAGAATATAAAGGTTAATTACCTCTGGTGGAAAACATTGCAAACTTAATTAAAATGTTTATCTTTCTTAGCCATAATGCGGTATTAATAATATTTATTGGTGTGCGCGGAGTTATTTGAAAAAGGGCGGACTGTATTCCGAATAGGATAACTGAGGCTGAATTTTGAATTATTTTCTACTGAAGAGCAGCCATCAACACCATCCATCCATCTATACCATCATGGCATTATACACAACCAAAGATTAAATATGTTTTTTTATTTATTTATTTGTTTATTATTAAAAAAACTTCACAGAAACCTTAAAAGCTTGTGTTGTGAAGTGGAGTAAATCGGGGATTGAACCCTCGCCCACTGGATTAACAGTCAAGCGCGTTACCAACCAGGCTACCGACCACCTCATTACGTTAAATTTACGTTACATTACGTTAAATAGTAACTGTCCCATCGCATTTTTTTTTTAAAAGATAAAAGTACAAAAAAAGTACTTATTGGACTTTGTTGCCCTATTAGGCGATAGTCCGTTCTGCCGTCCTAAACAAGAACCACGTATACGCCACCTTTAGGTATTTTGAGTTTTCCGTAGAAATGAGTATTTGCAGTTTCTACCTTAGCTTAGTTCCAACTAGGTATTTCAATCACAACAAGTCTAAGTTAAACACTACTCCTATTTTTCAAGCCATCAATGTCACGCAAATGTGTGAAGTAATATATATGGGCGCCACAAGATTTTATTCGCGATTATCTCAGTTTCAACATTTTGGTTTATACGTGGTTCTTCCTTAGGAGTTAGGACGGCAGTGTTCTGGGGGAATAGTATCTAATTAGTTAAATTACAATAGTTCATATCGGAAGACCTCCCAAAAAGTTGTCTGACGACTTAGTCCAACAAACCGGAAGAATCTGGATGCGAAGGGCGAAGGAAGTAGAAGAGACCTACATCCACCAGTGGAGAGAAGAGGGCTTTCGTCATCGTTGAAATGTATTGGAAGCTTGCTGTAAGAATACAATTCATAATAAAACCGAATTTGACTTCGGTGATTTCGTCTAAAAAGTTGTATCTAATCCACAGAGTCGGAAATATACTTTCTTACCTACTGAAATATGATATAATTATGTACCTACTGTGTTTGCAATTATAAATACCTTTTCAATATAGTAACATAATAATATGAAAATATTCTATGTTTGTCGGTAAACAATATTAAATTTCAAATTAGCATAATAAATAGTTAATTTAGCACATAACTGTAATTAAAGTAAGCAATATAATATTAATAACACAAGTATACTAGGTAACAACAATACGCAGAAATAATTATACAGGTAGGTAAGCTAGCAGGTTTATGATATCGAATTAATGAATAAAATTAATTGCATTCAAAGACGCATTTCATTAAATGACATGACTTATGACCTATAAAGAAACTATACAGAAGTGGATTCTGACTAACTACTTCGTGTTTTT
The DNA here is from genome assembly GCA_963576895.1 of Ceraclea dissimilis. NCBI lineage: Eukaryota > Metazoa > Arthropoda > Insecta > Trichoptera > Leptoceridae > Ceraclea > Ceraclea dissimilis. Next base: position 19,374,177 of record OY756360.1, read on the forward strand.
CGCCTGGCGATATATTTTCAAGCATACCTATCTTTATGTAAATAAGTGAAACAAGTTTTGTTTTTTTTTTCAACACTCAATTAGGTTATGTTAAAACCTTATTATTTTTGGATGACGGCATCTCATTTTTTAAAGCTAGTTGTCAGGATTTTCGAGAATGAGAGACCACCGATAATGTATTAATACATTTAGGAAGATTAAAAAACAGATAGTTACTCCATCTCAGAGCGTTTGTTCCCATTTGACCAACCGTTTGTTCAACCAGTTGAACAAATGGGACTCATTTTTTCCCATTTGACCAACCGCTCGGTTTAACAACTGGGAATCAATATTTTTGTAATATTTTCTTCCCGTCTGACCAACCAACCTTCAGTATGGAGAAATTACAACATATTTATGATATATTTATATTGATTATCGTGACGTTTCTTACCTACCTGCATACATACATACTTACACATATCTTTATAGTTTCTACATAGGTATATCTTGTACGAAAATGAAAATGTTCGAAGGTAAGTATATAAGATGCTTCAGTTATTTTTTTATCATATTTAAAGGTATAAGCATGGGCATCATCAGGGGGGTAGAGGGGGGGGGGGGGCAGTTGCCCCCCCCTAGAGATTGGAATGGGTATATATTTTTTCATAAGAAGAAGGTCGTGATATACTATACTATACCCTCCGCCACCTCCCTTGCGGGGTAGGCAGAGAGAACGGATCGCCAGACTTTCCTATCCTTACACACACTTCGGGCTTCCGTCACATTCATGCAATTCTTCATACACATTCTAAGATTATTAGAGGGGGGTAGGGAGGGGGGCAGTTGCCCCCCCTTGAGATTGTAATGTGTATATATTTTATCATACTAAATGATAAAACGTCACTAAAAATCACATTATTACCACACGTTTTCCCATTATATCATAATGTTTCTAAAAATGAGTTTAAAAATCCATCAAAGAAGTTACAATTATTTCATAAAAAAATTGCCTGTTATTTTTTTTTTCATAAAAAACATTTTTCATTCATATAATTGTGCAAAATATCATACACATTTTCAAATATACCTTACCATATCACGACCTAAAATGAAAGTGAAAAAGTTGAGATGGTTGGGACATGTGGAGAGAATTAACGATGAAAGGATAACAAGAAAAATTACCTGGGTGAAAGAAAAGGTGTAAGGAAACACGGCTGTCCAACAACCACATGGCTGGACCATGTTGACCAGATCCTTAAGGACGGACGTGTTTTGAGTAAAAGTAATCGTAGAATGTGTATGAAGAATTGCATGAATGTGACGGAAGCCCGAAGTGTGTGTAAGGATAGGAAAGTCTGGCGATCCGTTCTCTCTGCCTACCCCGCAAGGGAGGTGGCGGAGGGTATAGTATAGTATATCACGACCTTCTTCTTATGAAAAAATATATACCCATTCCAATCTCTAGGGGGGGGCAACTGCCCCCCCCTCTACCCCCCTGATGATGCCCATGCTTATACCTTTAAATATGATAAAAAAAAAACTGAAGCATCTTATATACTTACCTACGAACATTTTCATTTTCGTACAAGATATACCTATGTAGAAACTATAAAGATATGTGTAAGTATGTATGTATGCAGGTAGGTAAGAAACGTCACGAAAATCAATATAAATATATCATAAATATGTTGTAATTTCTCCATACTGAAGGTTGGTTGGTCAGACGGGAAGAAAATATTACAAAAATATTGATTCCCAGTTGTTAAACCGAGCGGTTGGTCAAATGGGAAAAAATGAGTCCCATTTGTTCAACTGGTTGAACAAACGGTTGGTCAAATGGGAACAAACGTCTCAGAGGGTTCATATAATATAGTTGCCAATAGACAAACTTCCTTCAGGATTATGACTGTTAGTCCGCATAATAGATATTGGCATATACTGGTGAAGGGGAAAGGTGGAACTTGGATAAAGTCTCTGTGTTAAACCATAGAAATTTTATCGGAGATTACATAATATAGATATTGATGTAATAACAGAAGGAAAAAATAGACTTTTACAGAAATCTAGATGTCAAAAATATCAAGTTCCATTAATTATTTTGAGTTACTTACGTAATTTGTAACTTATGTATTTCCTTACCTAGGTGATATTTGAAATAATTGAATTAAATAAACAGTATTGTAATAGATTAGGCTCGGTAAATGTCCTAAAGGGATAGGGAACTTTAGCTGGTGTTAGATAATCTCAAGGTGATCAGGACCGTCGGTACATGGTGAAAGTCATTGTTTTCAGCTACTGGCCTGTCATCCACGATGGCTTCATCTGCGCTTTAAATAAGTGTTTACGATAATGTAATAAACATTCACAAAGAGATTCTGTGACTAATTCCAATTGCAAGTCGATATACGAGTAAAAAGGTATAATAATTATAAGGCATATAAAATCTTAATTAAGCGATATTATATGAAAATAATGAATAGTGCCTACCTATAAATACGAGTATTAAGTTCTGACCTGTATGAAATAACGTGGTGGTGTTGCCAAGTTAATTTAATATTCAAATAGTATGTGTGTTGCCATATTATGAACGATTTAGTCACACGCGACTAATAAAAAACCCTGAAATGTCTTTGCATAACGGAAATAACTATTTAAACAATATCATTACTACATACATACCTTCGTTTAGTAAAATTTTACTTTTCTCCATTAAAAATATAATTTCTGATTCGTTTATTCAGAAGCCAATACCTATTTATCGTGAAATCTGCTTGTAGTCTTGCTAATAGTGAAAATGTTTTTTTTTGTTGAAAATATTGTGTAATTCCGTAGAATAATAATTATAATTATTAATAGTTGCCAGACCGTTTTATAGATTTTCGGGTGTCTACCGTTGACTTGACGGATTTTTTTTTCTAACGTAAAAATAATATTAGAATACTTAGTGAGTACAGATTAAATTTTTGAAAAAAAAAAGTAAAATATTTTCTTCTGCCTAGAGCAAGCCATCATGGATAGCTACAAAGAAGTATTTGTAATGCACGCATTCGTAATGTCTAATGTCTAACTCTCTGTTTTCTCACGCAGTGTTTCATGCTTCCGTCACAATCATGCAATTTGTCATTCGCGCTCTCAGATTGCTTTTACTCAAAACGCGTCAGTTCTGTAGAATCGGGTTGTGATGATTTTCAGTCGCAGCCGCCCATTTTTCCCCACGCCTCTTTCTTTTACCCATATACCTTTATTTGGTTATTCTGTCATCACATATTCTCTCAAAATGCCCAAACCATCGAAGCTTATTCTATTTCATCCCACTCTATCACAACCCCGTCATTGAGTCACTCATCTCTTGAACCCAAAACTGCCTAGCGTGTTCATATGAAAACGCAACTAGGTTTTTACTTGAAATAGTGATTTTACGAACAGGGTAAATTTTCATCTTATTTATTTTATCTCATTCCTTCATTTAAAAAAAATATACATAGACATAATATGACCTTGAAAGCACAAACTTAAAGTGCACACTTCATAGTAAGCTAAAAGCTTCGTCGTGGAGGTTTTTTTTTTGTGCGGAATACAAATTGTTAACAATGAGATTTCAACCCGGCACCTGCAGATTGAAAGTCCGCGCTCTGTCTAACCATCTTCTTCATCTTCATCAGCCTACTCCCGTCCACTCCTGGACGAAGGACTCCTCCATCTGCTTTCACGCTGCTCTGTCCTGATGGGCTCTCCAGATCCAGTTGGCTAACTATCTAACCATGTACCCGACATATTCAGTATATAATATATTAATATTAATAATATATTATTGAAAGTAGATTGCAAATTATTAGTTTTAAATATTTTTTATAAATACGTTTGGTATATTATAAGAACACATATTATATTATTTTTTTATAAGAATGTAACCCTTCCTCTCTCCTATCCTCATCCCCTTCCCAATGCTCACTATTGATTATTAATCGATAATTACATTTATATGAATCACTTTACTTAACTAATTATATATATTAATAAGGTAACACTATAACAGGCTTTAAGTATTTTATTTTCTCTGTATATACGAGTATTATAAATGTTACAAGCTGTTGTGTTATAAAAATAAAATAAAATAATTTAATAGTTTAGCCGTGTATACATAAATAAATAAACATATGTGCCTTGTGAAAATGATTGCTGTCTGTTTCGTTTCCATAAATATTTTGACAATCGTTCGTTAATTCTAACATATTGTCAAGTGAGTGCACCATGCACTATGCACTACACATTGCGACCAGTTTTGCATGTGCATAATTTTATTAGCCACGTACATTACAGCGAGCAACAGCCAACAATAGGGAAACATCAAGATAATAGAACCAATTAAGGATCTGCAACAACACTACATGAAATATTATAGCACTCGTATGACATGTAGTCTTATTCATACAAACTGTTACTATACCAAACAATATTCAATGGATTTCTGTACACAGAGTTACAATAATTTAGATCAGTCGTTACCAACCTTTTAACACTCACACCCCCCAACTTTCTCATAAAATTACTACGCCCCTCTTGCCGGATATCAGTGATTTGTCTGTGAAAGTCTGACCACATTTTTGGGCCCCTAAATCTCGAGATAATACATTATATTAAACATACAGTTACTTCGACCCCTCCCCTCCCGGGGGAGGCGAATCTTTGTTCGAGGCGAATCGAGGTTTTAATATAGAACCTTCCACTTTTAAATAAATTGAATCAACACTTTTTACAAAAACTCGCGCGAAATTATCAAATACTGTATTATGATGTTATTTACATTGTCGTAGCATTCTCATTCTCGAAGAAGCGAGCATGATGAGAAATGACTACTTTGTCAATACATACACAAAAATATGCTATAAGTACACAATTTTGCTTCATAAACATACAGACGTACATTCATAAAACTTTTTAATAAAAACTACTTAATTGCAGTAGAGTCGATGATGTTTAAACACAATGCATAAAATACATCCAATAAAATATAATGACGAAGATTGCAGTTGAAACGGAATAATCAAAACACTCCATAAAATTTCAAGATGTAGTTTTTCCACGAATTACGTGTATTACCCATTTTTAACAGACATTCATACAATCACCACACAACTATTTCATTTTAATGGCCATAGTGGCGAATTAACTTGCAGGCACGAAGCTACCTAACAACAGAAAAAAAAGTACTATTTACCTAGTCTAATGTTTGAAAACATGTCAAATTACTTAAGTAAAATAAATAAAAATAGAGTGTATTACAGTACACAAGAGGTAATAGGCGGGGTGTCTTGGGGGTTCCTCGCATAAATAATTATTATGGCGAACGGACTCTGGCCCATATCTTACCTAAATTAATCAACAAAGCACCAAAAGAATTAAAAGGAATAAGAAAAAAAATAAACTAAAAAAAGAATTAAAAAGATGGGTTGCGGAGTTGTGATTGCTATGAGAAATTATGGTACTGTTGTTTAGTGATAAGTAATAAAATATGTATTAGATTTATAAGATAGAGTAAGAGAATATACTCCCAACAAACTGCTTTTAAGTTTGGCAAATTTTGATTAACTATTTTTTTTGTAATTTTTATATGTATAAAAAACCACTAAAAAAAAAACGTTTCCCATCGAGTTACCTTTTGGAAAAAATTATAGGTGTCTAATCTGACGTAATCCCACAAGAAATGTTAGCCCTGGCTTCCCTTCTTCAAAAATCCACCCTTTGCCACTGCTATACAGTAGCAGTTGTGGCAGCTGCCATGAGCCTCAGGTTTGGCCAATTGTTCCATATTTTTTACCTGCGGTGTGTCTTCTGGCTAAATTTTGCATGTGAAAACAATTTTTACACCAACTATTATTGTGAAACGTTGGTATTCTTGATATTTTTATTTGTTTAAAATAAAACAGATCTCAGTCACAGCCTCACATAAAATTCAGCATGCGGCGCTGTTTACGCATTTTTAGTTCCAAAAATATTAGTCGTATGCTAACTTCGAAGCTGATTTTTTTTTACTTTACGATAGGGGGCGGGGGCAAGCTTAATCCGGCACTGTTCACGTTCATATCATTGTATTCATGATATGTGTTAATGGGAACTTTGCGCGATCCTATGCAAGCAATCGTCCGTATCTCAATAATAAATTATCTACAATTTAACTGCAATTTAATATTCCTTTGTATGAGAACGGTACTTGTTAAAAATAATATGCGATGTTCAAAGTTCCCCTTCACTTTTATATGCGGGGAATATTATAGTACAATTATCACGAATTCAATGAAGTCAATTTAAAGTGCAAACAACATTGTTAATGTATCTAATGTACCACATATATGAAGTGAATGTTTTCTATAGTTTTTTTCTGACAGAAAACAGCTGATCGCACATTTTCTAATGGATTTTCAACTAATTGATTGGCTAAAAACCAACATATTTTCAGATTATTTATTGTTTACTCAATAACTGATTGTGGCTCTAAAATAGTTCATGAAAATTACGGAGGGTAGATATATTATTAAATTTATTTTGTCGTAAATCATCTAGACACACTACTTTTTTGAGAGTTCTACTAAAAAGTGTTCTTGTGTCCTGAAGACAAAATGTGTAAGAATTTAAATACTTCATTATTAAGAAAATTTAATACAATTAAACATATTACGTATGTAGGGCATGACTTTGCCAACACACTTCTCAGTATTATCAGTCAGATGAGTCTACATATTATCATTCATGATTGACATATAAGCTCATCAATTATGTGCTTCTGAAAAAAATGTGATTCAGAAATTAGGTATTATAAATATTATAGTTTTTTTTAAACTTGTAAGTATATTTTAAATTTAATGATGATCGCCATCAATTAAAATGAGCAAAGTCTTTCTAAAAATTCCGAAAGAAATGCGTTCGTCTAGAAAACTAGGTACTTAAACATCTATATTTATTTATATATATAAAGTAAAGTCTGATTTTTTAAGTGTTCGCATAACTCTCGCATTTTACGATGGAATGCTGTGAAAATTCCTACCGTCGCCGGTTTTTGGAGATAAAGTTTTTCCTAAGAGATGCCGTGATTATGAGGGGATCCAAGGATTGTATGGCGTCGTATGTGCTGTCGTATGAAAGGGCGTTGGAAAAGAAATTCAGGTCTTAAGTCACATTTTGTCCAGTTTACGCCTATAAAGTATGTCGGGTTGGTTTGTTAAATTTGTCGTTGCTAAGCACGGGTTCTCAGCTAGTATTATATATTCATATTAAACTTTATTTCGCGTCGTTTGCTTCCAACCCTTCCCATTACAATTAATACTGAGTAGTAATTAAATATTATTAAACTACACACGTAAAAATACTATTTCTTTTATAAAAAGTACTTCTTATGATACGTACAAGTATAATATAAAACACTTAATAATACTTATAGGTAATTGGTATAAGTAGAAACTAGTTGAAGTAGGTATAATATTCCTTGTACAAATATGTACCCACATACAATAAGAAGTTTAAATGTTTGTAATATGTAATTAAAAGTTAGTAGTAGTTGCTAGAAACTAGTACAATTAGAGACACTAATGCCCGATCCCACCAACTACCACCTAGGAAGCAGACCCCTAAGGAATTTCCATACAAAACCACAGATAATTTGAGTGATTATTATAACTGTCAAAACCTTTAAGATATAAATCCATACAAAATACAACATGCAGCTACTTAAGTGAGGGAGATTCTGGGCCGAGATATTTGGGCACCTAACTAAGTAGAGCTGCATGCTGTATTTTGTATGGATTTATATCTTAAAGGTTATGACAGTTATAATAATCACTCAAATTATCTATGGTTTTGTATGGAAATTCCTTAGGGGTCTGCTTACTAGGTGGTAGTTGGTGGGATCGGGCATAAGAATATTAATATACAGTGAGTAACGATTCATACAGATATCCGTAAAGGTCATTCAGATTCCCTCCCAGGAATCGCTATAATTCCCTGATAAAAAACATTGAAATTTCTAATATCAAAATTTTTGACCAGCGCTACATGGTGGAAGTCCATTTTTAAGGTAAAAATGAAAAGACTATATATTTAGTTTTAAATTCCACATCAATGACTTAATTTGCCTTAATTTTGACGATGGCGTAATTTAAAGTCATTGACGTGGATTTTAAAACTAAATATATAGTCTTTTCATTTTTATATTGAAATTTCTTCTCAAAATAGAAGAGTTTTACCACCCATTCTGAATATTTACTGCTACTACAGAAATAAGCTTGGTAAATAATATACTAACAGGGGATACGTAAATACAACAGTACATGCCGTGAATAAATAAGAAAACAACACAACATTCTCGTTGCGCAAACTTTTAGGTAGGATTGACATCCACGCTTGATGGCATACCTCACTGCTGCGAGATACAATTTTTGCAAACAACGAACTCTTACAGGTTGCTCGAAAAAAATATAAAAAGATTGTAGGTACCTACTTCTTAATTTAAACAAAATAAAACTAAGATGAATACAAAATAAAAATATTTAGCAATTAAATTAAAATTAGGCATGAGACGCTGCATGGTTTCGAAGACCAAACATAATTAACGGAGTCCGTTGATTTTTTTACAACAAACAGAAAGCGTTGTACGTAGATGACGAACGAAAAGAACAGTCGTATAAAAATTCACGAAATAATAAACTTATTTTCATATTGTCTTGGGATTCTGAGTAAGGGAATGCAAACACCCTGTATATTATGTAAAGTAAGTAATAGGAATAGTAATAATAATATTATGAACATACACCATTTGTTTTTAATTAAGAAACTGTAGGAACTATGTAATGTACTCAAGTGTAAAGATCACCATCCACACATACTAATTACAGACCACTGTTTAATTATATAACACTAGCTGGCAGTACCCGTCGAAATTCACGGAGGGCTTATATTGTTTATTATTAAATAAATCCAGAGTGTGTTTTACTGTAGTGCAGAATATTATTACGTAAACCCTGGAAGAGTCATATAGCACTATGATGAGTTCACCCTAGTGAACAAATCGTATCTGATTGACTGATCAAGCTTTTGTTACCGTTGTTGGTAACGAAAGTTCGAATTCGGTGAGAAAACCCGACAAAACATACAAGATAATCTTTCCGTGTCTTATATAATTGAATATTACCTACCATATTCCTGTATTTTGTTAAATAAATAAACACTTTATAAGTAAGTAAATGACATCTAACAAAAAAGTTTAAAAAGTATAAAGAACGTAAAAGAGCGCGCTCATCTTGGCTCGGGAATCTTCGGGAATGGTTTGGAATGCCCGATACATCGACTTTCATCAGACTGCTCCAAGATCATGAGAGAAGTTTCGAGTGGCGGTCGCTAACTTTCGATAGGAGCGGCACATCAGGAAGAAGATAGAACATTCATTTTATAATAAGTAAGTTAAAACCGTATCTAGTTAGCTAAAACTACAATTGAAAGTTCGAATTCAAAAAATGTTCTTATTCTATTTTAAATGCGAAAGTTCGTGACACTATAATTAAAAAATGGAAGAACAAGGACGAACCGACATTTGCCTTTTATTATAATGGATGTATATTGTATACATACGAGTATATACAAGTGTACACTGTACAACATTGTATAAATACTACAATGTGTACATTACAGTTCATTAAATGACACAACACGACATATTCTAATGTCGCCCGTTATTGTATTTACTTTCAATTTCTCCAAAAATAATACTTACTTATTATTACTCCCTTTAACATTCCTTTCAGAAACATAAAGCAACGCCAAGCTCATTACATACTACAATAATAATAATTTTATTTCAAGAAATATGTACAGTTTACAAAGAATAATTACAATCCTTACATTAAATACACACATTAGGTGACAGATCCCCATGCAGATCATAGCTGGTATGAGGGGGTACTATTCCTAACTATTGTAATAGTACCCCCCTGGTACTATTCCTAACGCATTAATAAAAAAAATAAAAAAATAATAAAAAAATGAGAAATTCAATTTGATCAATTTGTTGATCCCCTTGTATCCCTATCCCAGATCCCCTGAACTATTTTTGTAAAATTTTTAGAATGTCCTCTAAGAATTCATAAAACTTTCATAAGACGGCTATCTTTCAGCAATAACGTTCGCCTGAATGTAGTCTTAATGAGTACATGGTTGGCGCAGTTGTTAGAGGCGGCAGTCTCTCGAGCGGGAGGTGCCAGGTTCAAACCCCGGGGCTGGCGATGTATTCCACACTTTGCGATACAGGCTTTTAGCATAGTAGTGTAAGGTGTGCAGGAAAGTATTTTTGGGTTTGTATATGTAGATCCTTTTCTTTTTAAAAAAAATGTTTCCGTATACAATAATAAAAAAACTGAGAAAAAAGAACCGCTGAATAAGATCGAGAAGAGTGAAGTATGAGAATGATTTGGATAAAACTGCCATCATGAACCCTCAGACACAGAATGAGAAGACGCTAATTAGTAAGTTATAGTAAAGTTGATAGTAATAATTAAAATAATCACGACCACCTTTGACTTTTACTGTTAGTTATTATCAGTTAAGGAAAGTCTTCGACAGTTGATACTAGTTTGTAATTAATTAATTTACATAATACAAAATTTCCATATCAATAGATAAGTTTGATTTGTTACACAATTATTAACATTTTACAACTTAGCTAATTATTTATTCAATATCTAATACCATTTACCATTTTACCAGTAGGTATATTATTTCACATTAAATTTCTCAATAAACTCGTTTTCATAGATACCCACTTGCTACGAAATTTCACACGTTCTATGAAACTATGTAGGTATATTGCAAATAACTCCTAAAATACGATTCTAGAATGTCTTGTAAACTATATGTGAACCATTGGTTACTGTGCTTTACAGGCGTTTTTCTTTATTGTATTCTCGTGAAGACAGAGTATCAGCTTGAGGGAGTTAGGAAATCATGGTACCACACCATTTTTTAATAAGCACTACTCATAAATATTTACTTTTTCATATGCCTTTTTTAACACGAATAAAAGATTATAGCTACCAAATTCAGTGAGACAAATTATTTTCTACTAGTCAATTGTTGTTTTGGGAAAAACTTATGAAAGATCCAAGAGAACTTATTAAATTTAATATAATTCGTGTCATGTTCTCTAAATCCAAAATAAAGTAAATTCTTTAGGATAAAGTTTTACATTTCTTGCGCATCTAATATCTTCCACTCGTCTATGAAGGACGGGTGTCTCATATTCTATACTTTAATTTTAATAGGGACACAGACAAAGAACAACTAACATATAAAGGGTGTCCCGTTAATCAACGTCATCCCGTGGAGGGGTGATAGACCAGCTCATAACCTACCAGAAAAACGAAATATGACCTTAGTAAAAATCACTCATTCTCGAGATATCGACACTTTTTTGTTTTTCGTGAAATTCGACCCCTTCGATCAGTTTTTCGATCGCCACGGTCACAAAATTCAATATTATGGGATTATAATTTTTGATTCGTAATCCAGAATAATCCAGCTATTTGATTATAGTCCAAGTATTGGACATAAGGAAGCTATAACCCTGCATTTGATTTTTTTATAATGAGGTCCTTTTGAAGTAAAACAGGAATATCTTTTTTTGTAAAGGGAACTATATCCAGTTTTGTACCTTTTTAAAAACTACACTAAATGAGGAAGTTTTTAATATTATTTGCCAGATTAATGTCATACTAAATTTTTACAGTGTAAAGGAGTCGAAATTTGCTAAAAAAAAACAAAAAACTCGAGAGCCGGATACGATGTTCTTTTTTTCAAAATCGAGGATTAATAGGTTTTATTTTGGACTATAATCAAATAGCTGTATTATTCAGGATTACGAATCAAAAATTATAATCCTAAAATATTGAATTTTGTGACCGTGGCGATCGAAAAACTGATCGAAGGGGTCGAATTTCACGAAAAACAAAAAAGTGTCGATATCTCGAGAATGAGTGATTTTTACTAATAGTTCAGTCACTTTAGGAAATCAATGTATGGGGAAGTTGGCAAAATTAATAACAGATGGGACTCTATGCAGTATGATACCTTAGGGTGAGGTGTTTCAGAATATCAGGCGTCCCCCCCGCCACACCTGACGCGTCACCCCCCTGGCCCCCCGAATAGGTCCCCCTACGTGGTTTTCCTCTATTTATCAAAAAACTGTAACAGATAGAAGGAAAATGTTAAGGACAAAAATAGTCCTTAATAAATTCTCTACAAAATAGGTAAAGCACATTTTTTGATAGGACTAGTAATTTACCCGCAATAGCCGGTGAAAGTATCGTAATTTTTTAATAAGAACCAAATTTTTTTTATTTTACTCAAATTGCTGAAAATTCATAAGAGCTACAAGAAAATGGTCAAAGAATGAATTAATTGCTATAGTTTTAGCTATAAAATGAGCTATTATTTATTTTTGCACGGCTCATAGTTTTTGAGTTATAACATAAAATTCCAATGACAGAAGTCTTAAAAATGGAACTTTTCATACAATTTGTATTGAAATGCTGTGATATTAAAATTTAGGTTAAGCCTGTTTTTCACAAGCATGTGAAAGATAAAAAATGTATTGGAGTATGACTGGATTTTGTAAGTATTTTAAGGTATAATTCTTTCGAAGTTGAATGCACTTTTGCCAGTCATGTTTCAAAGCCATTATCCCAGTTTTCCAGAAGGATTCCTCAAGGTTAGGATATGGGTCAAAAGCATTGGCACCCGGCGATTCGAGGGTTTGTACAAGTCCTGTTCTGAAGTTAAGATGAACACTACTGATTAAAATCAGATCACTGGAATCTCTGCTATCACCTAACTAATAATTCCGCGATCTTTGAAAAATTAATCCATGTCTTTATCGACGTTCTCCAGAACTACTGCATTTTATTGCTTTCCGCTTCAAGGGTTGTGTTTGACACCTTGCTGTGCCCATTCAAAATCTGGCACTTACTTTCTAATCATGGCATATGATGGAACAGACTCCATTAATGAACCCGATATTTCTTTTATGGTTCGTGTCGGTCTATGACCTTAGATAAAATAATATTTTATCACGGATCGCAGCTGACAATTTCACATTTTCACAAAAATGTCAAACACGTTGAAATAAAAATGGTGCCAAGAGTGCCAGCGTCGTCCTATCGATCTCAAATTTTGTAAATAGCCCTAATGAAGTTTAAATTATCTATATCAATAATGAACTTAAACTGGTCTGTACATTTTTTTCTCAGGGCTACGAAGTGTTCAGCCGAACCTCGTATCTTACACAGACATACACTAAATTTTCTTCTTTAATGATCTTGACGAATCCTTCTGCAAAACTGGGATACGGCTTTGAAATATGGCTGGCAAAAGTGTATTGAACTTCTAAAGAATTATACCTTAAAATACTTACAAAATCCAGTCATACTCCAATACATTTTTTATCTTTCACATACTTGTGAAAAACAGGCGTAACCTAAATTTTAATATCACAGCATTTCAATACAAATTGTATGAAAAGTTCCATTTTTAAGACTTCTGTCATTGGAATTTTATGTTATAACTCAAAAACTATGAGCCGTGCAAAAATAAATAATAGCTCATTTTATAGCTAAAACTATAGCAATTAATTCATTCTTTGACCATTTTCTTGTAGCTCTTATGAATTTTCAGCAATTTGAGTAAAATAAAAAAAATTTGGTTCTTATTAAAAAATTACGATACTTTCACCGGCTATTGCGGGTAAATTACTAGTCCTATCAAAAAATGTGCTTTACCTATTTTGTAGAGAATTTATTAAGGACTATTTTTGTCCTTAACATTTTCCTTCTATCTGTTACAATTTTTTGATAAATAGATGAAAACCACGTAGGGGGACCTATTCGGGGGGCCAGGGGGGTGACGCGTCAGGTGTGGCGGGGGGGACGCCTGATATTCTGAAACATCCCACCCTAAGGTATCATACTGCATAGAGTCCCATCTGTTATTAATTTTGCCGACTTCGTGCTGCAAAAGGACTGAGCTATAAGGTCATATTTCGTTTTTCTGGTAGGTTATGAGCTGGTCTATCACCCCTCCACGGGATGACGTTGATTAACGGGACACCCTTTATATGTTAGTTGTTCTTTGTCTGTGTCCCTATTAAAATTAAAGTATAGAATATGAGACACCCGTCCTTCATAGACGAGTGGAAGATATTAGATGCGCAAGAAATGTAAATTGGAATTGGAATTGTAAAACAGGAATATCTTTTTTTGTAAAGGGAACTATATCCAGTTTTGTACCTTTTTAAAAACTACACTAAATGAGGAAGTTTTTAATATTATTTGCCAGATTAATGTCATACTAAATTTTTACAGTGTAAAGGAGTCGAAATTTGCTAAAAAAAAACAAAAAACTCGAGAGCCGGATACGATGTTCTTTTTTTCAAAATCGAGGATTAATAGGTTTTATTTTGGACTATAATCAAATAGCTGTATTATTCAGGATTACGAATCAAAAATTATAATCCTAAAATATTGAATTTTGTGACCGTGGCGATCGAAAAACTGATCGAAGGGGTCGAACTTCACGAAAAAAAAAGTGCCGATATCTCGAGAATGAGCGATTTTTACTAAGGTCATATTTCGATTTTCTGGTAGGTTATGAGCTGGTCTATAACCCCTCCACGGGATGACGTTGATTAACGGGACACCCTGTTTAAATCAAGTGGTGACAATTTAAGTGTTGGCTATATTAAATTTGTAATAAGCCCGATTTTTAAGACTATTGTTCTCACCTTTATATAAATCTAGAAAGCTGTGGAAGTTAATCGAACATTGCAGAACCTTCTAGAAAGTTGTCAGAATGAATGAACAGATGAACGCGATATGGGTCATACTGTCGATCTAATTCACCATCCAAATTTGCCGTTGCGAAACAAGGGTGTATTATAAAACAGCTGAGTAAGACAACATTTCTCTGCAAAATCTTGGATTCTTATATCGAGGAGTTGCTGTATAATGCATATCGATGACTAAATAATTATAATTAATTGCCTCCAAACGTGTCTAATTATGTAAATTCTTAATCTTTGTAATGTGTTAAGTAAATTGCTTTTATGATATTTCTATTGCCTTTTTAATACCACTTGATTCACCTTTGTAATTGGCACCTAACAAAATAAAATCAGCATAATATTATTATTTTAAGTGTTTCCAACAAACAAATACTTACTTAATTTTTTGTTTAATTGCTGACATTAAGAATATGCATACCGACATTTCAAAAATTTCTAAAAACGGGAGACCTTCTATCTCGACAACCGTTACTAAATATGCTTTGGAACAAAATAGGGTAGATACATTGAACCTTTATCTAGGATATAACCGTAAAAAAAAATTTATAGCTTGTATAGATTTCTCAAAAAAAAAAATTAAAAACACCTCTGTACTTTTTTCCGAAAGACGGAAACTCGTTTCCCGAAAGTCGCGGAGTATTTTTTTTCTTGTACTGATAATATGCATTAAAATCTAGGGAATAACCGTAAAAGTTTTTTGATAGACGCAAAATGAACCCCAAAAAATGTCATGCGATTGTCACGCAATTTTGAACCTTAATGCCGTGGGAAAAGACTGTGACGTCATTCCTGGTGCCATGCCCTTAAGATGCATACCTACTGTATAGGTACCAGGTGAGAAGCTACCTAAGAACACGATTCACATCGAGTTACATTTTTGTTTAGGATTTTAATATGATGGGCCTAATCTGACATAATACAATAAAAAAGGTTAACTCCGGCTTCCTTTGTACAGAAATCCAACCTTTGTCACTGATAGGTATATGGAATTTCCTAGTATGATGATGTTACAAATTTCTACTAATTATAGGTAGGTATTATGTGACTTTGGTTTGATATGTACCTACTACCTATATGCCAGTTGCCAGCTAACTTTTTGCGACTATGAATAAATAAATAAATCAGACATTTATTCAGTTAAATGGCGGGCTTATTACCGTTATTAAGGTGTTTGCTATATTCGTAATTTTCAACGGGTGCCTTAGGCGTTTTCATAACTAGCTGAGCTACCCGTGCTTGGCGACGACAATAGTCTGTGTTGGTGAAGACAGGCAGTCTTTCAGTCAAAATAGCGAGTTTCGGTGGCTCTACATCACACTAGGTACTTGCATCCTTTGGTGACATTCATAAACCCCTGAGTGTTTTTAAATTCAAAGTTCAGTAGTTCCATTAGGTTAATTGGCAAAGAATCGATAAGGTTTGTCCGATGTCAGGTTTTGACATTGTCATTGAAATTCATGTTAATGTTAAGTATATATTATAATTTGTATAACCACAAACCATGCATTTTTTATATTTAGATTTCTGATTTTTTACTTTTTAACTTACACAATTTATGATATTATAAAACACCTACAGCAAATAGGTATGTGTGGAAGCAATTTCAAAGTGCTGGGACATTAGGTAGTTATTAAAATTAGAAGACGAAAATGAAGACACAGGCAACAACAGCGATAGATAATGTTAAACAAAACATGGCAATAATTTAAGTACATTTTTTTTTACTTATTAGTCTTATTACTAATACATAAGGGGTACTATAATTAATAAAATGTCATGTAGGTTTAAAATACAAAGTGTGGAATTAAATATTCAAGACGAATGTATATTATGTGTATGTATAAATGTAATGTTAATGATAATCCTCACCAGGAAATTGTCCCAGTGGAGTTCATTACAATATTATCATACTTATACCAACCTACTAAACCACAACATAATACGGGTACTTCTACCTGCTTATTATACTCAATGTTTCATACAAAGGTACAGAAAAACTTGGTGAAATGATGATTTGGTTTTACATATGATAACGAACCATATTTCAAGAGTATGCATACTGAAATTTTAAAAATTTCTAAAAACGGGAGACCTTATATCTCGACAACCGTTACTAAATATGCTTTTGCAACGTGACGTCATTCTTGGTGCCAAAACCTTAATATGTAGGGTAAAAATCCTAAAAGACTACAAGATGCAATTTTTCGCTCATTTATTCTGCTTCACCCTGTCGTTACCCGTGACAAATTTCCGTTTTGTAACGAAATTTGTACGCAAAATTTCGGTACAAAACGGACGTACTCGTATGTACGGGAATGAAATGGGACAGTCCCTTTACTACGAAATAAAAATGACAGCTTTTTAAAAATTCTTTCTAAATAATTGTGATTCTTTCTAAATTCAAAGTCAGTGCACAGCCTTTTTGTCATCAGAGGTACAGAAAATTTGGCAATGTCCGAACTAGCTCCAATTCTGTAACTGACACTAATTGAATTCAGAAACGCCGTAAAACAAAGTTTGCCTTTCCGGTGTGAAGAATTTTAATACGCGAGTTGGCGAACATATTAAAACTCGTAATGTATGCCGGACAATGTTAAGGTGATAGAAGACTGAAGAGTCAAAGTCAAATAATTATTAAATTTCATTTTACGAACGAGATAAGGTTCTGAAATACGAATCTTTATGTCAACAGTAACAGACTATAACACAGGCCTCTTACTGCCAGTATGTGTGGTTAATGTTAGCGCCGATTACTGTTTGATCTAAATGCTGACATTGGTGACCTGATCTGTATACACTCAGTTCAGCATTCGATCCTGTTATCACCATGATGTATGCCTCTTTAAAAACGCCAATTGGAACTCTTTACACTCCAATCGGCGTCGATATATGTGATGAACTATTTAGTCTGTTCGAGTGCTTACCTTGTATATTGATGTGTAAAAATTGAAGAATATAAGTGCCCAACTCGGACCTAGATACGTATATACAAAAAACAATAAACAATAAAGTATATCCTGCACTTCACGACATAGGCTTTCTAAGAAAGCTCATTGTAAAATGTACAGAGATGTAGGTATATTGTACAATGCATCGGTTTATTTTGATAGATGAGAATAAGGAACAAAATGAACAAGTTCTGCCTTTTATTTTTTTGCTGCTGGTGTCGTATATCCTCATGACTGAGGGTCGCGACTCTCATTCCCGCAGTTGACGATCCTCCTCCACGAGTCTCTATCCATGGCCAGATGTGCGGCCTCGTGTAGAGTGGTGTTTGTGGCTGCCCTCACTTGGTCGCTCCAACGCATCGGCGATCTGCCTCTCGGTCTCCTGCCTTGTACACTGCAAAGCATTACCGTTCTTTCTAGGTTGGTCTCTTCGCGTCTTGATAAATGTCCGAAAAGACGAAGCATACGTTGTTTTATTTTTTAAGTGTTACTTTTAATCTGCCCTGCTCATTTATGCAACACTTTTTTTAATCATTTTGTATTCCTTATAGTCATTTTACGATCACTGCTCCGATTCTCCCTCATTTATTTTTTTAATTGAAATTATTACCGTTCTGCTTTTCAAACTCTTTCAGTGCCTTTGTTTTGAAATTATCTCCAAATTCAAATTCCAGATTCAAAATAAAAATTACTAAAATGAGGGACGGGGTATAATTTCTCACGTAACCTTTTAATTCGATGCATTAAAATTATTAATAGGATTGGCCATATGATTATAATTTACACTAAGTACCTATAGTATATAATATAATAATGCGCAATGCTTATCAGATTAATGTATTGAACCAGTTTAATTATAATTCAAGTGTCGTTTACTTTAATGTAATTATAATATAAATTAAATTGCCTATTTATAATATTATATTAATGATACGGATAACACATAATACAATCTACAGACTGTCCCAAAGAAATAAGTACACTGAGATTTTTTTTAAAATGATCAACGTTGGTTAAGTATTAGTTTATTTTATTCTTCGTTATCAATCTAAATATCAATAACTTAACTTATTTATAATAACTTATTTTTTTTTACTCAAAGATACATATAACATACAAATAATAAACAAGAATAAAAGTATATAAGTAAAATCTCCCCTCATCAATATCAATAGAATGAAAATGCCTTCAGACCAGTCGATATGAGAAAAACATTTATTAATTTAAATAATCTTGTAGGCTTTCGCAGCGTGATGAATCCATATCTTTGTTGCTGGTTCTTTGGGTTTGCTATGTATGGCAGTGGAGTATCCCTGCCGAAAGCTTGGCAATTCAACCATTCTTCACGCAGTAAGGAAACCCGAAGAACCAACAACGAAGATATGGATTTATTAATTAATGTATTCGAACGAATCAAAACGTATTCACTAGGGCGAACCTATACAGCAGTGCTAAGATTATTTCCAGTTAATCCATTTTATCAGTGGTAACACAAGAATAAAAGGAACTGAATGTTTGGAATGAATACAGTAATTAGAATAGAGACATGATTTTAAAAAGAAGATAATTTTTTAGTCAATTTGTAGGTATAAGAAGTGTTTAATTATACCTATAATTTAATCATTTCTTTAAACTGAAACTGTGAAAAATACGGAAATGTTTAATGAAATCAATCTGTTCACAAGGCGAGATTGTATATAGAGATACTCCCAAACTTAAAATAAAATACGTAGCACATACTACTTTGAGACACCCTGTAGCTATAATTAGTTATGCTTTATATAGTTATATTATTTTATCGTCAAATCTGGATGACGCGAATGAATTCATATGGACTAATTTAATTTAATGTCATGTGTTATTTCAGACGAATACCAAAACGGGACATTTTAATTAAATGGTATCTTTAAAATCACGTTTCATAATGAGCAAGCGTACCTAATGGCATTTCCTGAGACCGGCACTGTTATTTAAAATTCTTTCACTGCCATACCCATAATATTTTAGTAAGATTGCATAGGTATACTATGTAAATCTCATATGTCAAGGAATCAGTTTTAGACGGCGGAACTTTCATACATATTTTGAGTAACGATAGAGCAGACTCTATCTATCTATACCCTCACGCCGTGTCCTTTACAGGGTAGGCAGAAAGGACAGAGCGCCAGACAGTCCTATAAGGAAAGGATCCGCTCCTAGCCTCCGTCACATTCAGCAATTTGTCAAACACGCTCTCCGATTCCTTTTACTCAAAATGCGTCGATTTTTGAGGGTATGGTTGACATGATCGGACCAGGTCAGTCTCGGGCAGCCGCGTTTCCTGAATCCTGGCTAGGATTTTATAAATGAAATATCTATTAGGTATACGGTTGCAGAGAAAATTAATACAAAAGCCTTGCAACAAATCACGATACATTCGTATAATGGGGTAAACAGTGAATGTCGTGTGTGCATTAGGAACAAACACATCATTCTCCTTGCCCCAACATTTATATGACAATCAGAATAGGCGGTGAACCTCATTTCTGAAAAAGATGTGAAACGTCTCGTGGAAAACTTGACTTTTCTAGAAGACTTGAAAAATATAAAAAAAAGAGTGGGGGGGAGGGGCAACTCTACAATCTTAGGGTCCCCGTGTATGACAATTTCATGGAATAACAATTACATACATGGCACAATGCTCTGAATCGCATTACTCCATTTAAACGTTGATTTTCATAATTCTTGATCATTTCCAAGTAAAGGTGCGCAGGCGCATAAAATAGGCATATAATTATTCCAATGATTGCAGGCGTTAAAGATTCGTACCTTGCCTCAACACAATAATTACATAATTTGACAACAATATATCATGCGCGCGCATGACACAGCATAATAATGCATGACTTTTTGATTCGATCGACAGCGTCGCTATGTAGGCGTCAGTCGTTAAGACATGCAAGACAAGGGTCCGTTAATCGAAACATTTAGTTGCATGAATGTACGAAATAAATGTGCGATTGTAAAGCTGGTTTTGTGGGGAATATGTAATTCAACCAATTAAAATGGTTTGGATATGTTGAAAGAATGAGTGACGAAAGGATGATAAAAAGAGTGCATGTGACTAAAAGAGAGGTGTTGGAACAGTGGCCGTCCTAGAGTAACCTAAATAAATCATACTGACCAATTAATGACAATATGACCAGACGACCAGGGACCAGGGAATTGCGTGAACGTGACAGAAGCAAGAAGCATGTATAAGGATAGAGCAGTGCAGCTTCCTATTCTCTCTGACTACCCAGCAAGAGATGCGGCATGAATGTAGTATACCTAGTTAGTAGTGTATGAATTTTCTAAGGGCCCTTAATATCCTGTATTCAATACAATATATAGTACAGCGACTTTATGCCACATAATAAAAATATCTATAATACTCTAGTAGGTATGGAGATAACAACATAACAAAGACACTTATTGCAATAATTGAAAGATAAATTATTCAATAAGATTTTGTTGTTCGTTCCATACCATCGTACTATATCAAATAAACGTAAGAATTTCGTTGTGATGCATCTAGGAACATCATCTTTGGCCAATCATTCATCATCTTTGGCATGACCAGAAATCTAAAAGCTCTAGTCGGACCACCAACTGTTTTGAAAATCCAGCATAATATAAACTCAGCAGCCCCCAAGCTTACATTTCTGGATGGGTCCTGGGTTCCAGTCCCGGCCACGACAGACGGGTGAACTGGAATTTACAAATCTTTCTATGCAAATGTACAATTCTTGTGAAATGATTACCATTCATGGTAATCAAGTAACTACCAATCACTTGCCAAATTTTCTTTACATGGTTTGATCTAATTTTCTGTTTACCTATTTATCTATCTATTGCATGTATTCGATATGAACCCAAAGGACCTTGAATATCCCGTCTAAAAGTCTGAAATAAAGGAACATAAATAAAAAATACGATCTTGTGTCTCTAGGATTCATCGTAACTCCGGGGAAAAGAAAGTTGACTGTTAAACTAAAGTTCGATAGTTCTACATATTTCAGACTTTACTGTCTGGAAACTAACCAGGCACAAAGCATCTAACATTACTAGGTACGACTGGTACGAGTATTCCTATAAAATTCGTTTCCTAGTTTATGGTGGTAAATAGTATATTACAATAATTTTATGGTGAGTACAATACGACCCCGGTTTACTAATCAAAACCAGCGCAGCAGACATTACCTACTGCCACCGCCTCCTAGTGTAGGTACTCTAGCCATGCTGTAACAGTTGGCAACATAGCAAAATGATCAAACAGGACCACTACTCCTGTCAAATTTCGTAACAGAATATAATATGTGGTCCATCATACTCGTTGTTAAGGGACTGTTATTCCATACATTTCTTTAGCGATGGTGAGGCAACGCTGCTTAAAATGAAGTGGTCTCAAATTTCTACAGGAAAGAGTGTCTAGGTGGCAGTGCTACTGCACATGTAAGATTTTTTTTCATTGCAACGAAGTGCAACAATGATTGTATAGTGTGTAAGCTTGCATGGTTTAGTTAGACATAAATAAAGAATGTTAGTACATCTGAACACATTCAACATGTTGTTGTACCGTGGGACAGTGTACATTTTCACAATACGTATTTCTAGTTGTCATCAGTTTTCGGCTCTTACTGTTCGATATAATTCGGTAAAACATTCTGAAGCTGCCGTTATTCTTCGAATCTTGGCGACAATTTAACTATTTTATCATGACCATTAAAGTTTTGAGAAAATGTAATTTTAGTTTTGATGTTAGAACAAAAATAAAAATTGATTAGGGATGTAATACGAAATATTCTTCGCTCTAAGCAGTGACGTGCCTTTCATATTCAAGCTAAAATCCTGGCTTGCTAGAGACCACTTGGCATGCTTGTACAAGAGGTATACATGCTTAATTTAATTTAGCTAACAGAATTTTCAGCCAGTAATAATAGTTTTACAGCGAATTGAATTATTTTCTCTTCATGCGTTTTCAATTAGGTAGGTACATACCCTAGTCATCATATCAATCGTCAATATCAATTTGTTTGAATTCAGAGCGCACCGTTGCATAGGCGTGTGTAAACATACAATACAATTATAAATAGATAGGTTTATCTAGAATATTATAATCCGAGTTTTCCTGTACATGTAATGTAGTGGATGCTCGATTGAATAGGGCCTAACGAACCGCCTGATTTCTCTTTCACCACCCTGCCTACATTCACAATAATAATATGCGGGTCATGCTCGCGGACCAATCAGGGAACATTATTATACACAACAATATAACAAGGATGGCGCTAGTGTCCCGCATCGAGCGGTAGAAATCGGAACTACATGTCGTAATAGTGTTGATACTTCGTTTTTCCAACGTTTTCAATTAGAAAGCTTTTTAGTAGACAAATCGTATATCGTAAAACTGACCATACTCGTACCAACGTGCATCGGAGTATCTACAATATTGATTTATATATCACTAGTTGATGCATATTCCTGAAATTCCACGTAGGGTTGAACATGTCCATATTTTTTTTTAAGAAAAACCCGATTAAAATAATTGCATCTAACGAAAATGTTCAAAAGAGTAAAGCAACATATAGATATTCATCAAAATGGTTCGACAAGATTAATTATTTTAATGTCTTTAAAATATAAGTATTTTAGCATTTGAAGTGTAATCGTCAATAGACAAATTGATACAAAAGATAGGTAACGAGATATTTACAATTTTCAGTTTAACCTCACCCTGATAGTCGATTGTAATGCATCGTGAATTTCTCAATCCTTATGTCGATTCTCTACGGAAGCAAAATTTTGCTAGTTCTAAATAATACGATGAAGGGCAACCCTGTTTATTTGCTTACTAAGGCAACGGATTTTTTTTTTCATAAAAAAATTAAAACACTTGCTTCATTATGGTCTACAAATTGGTTGTCGACCACTGATATTAGGTTCAGTAACTTTAAACAAAAATTTACGAAGAATGCATAATTAAGATATTTTCACAATAACTTGTTTATTGTTGTTTATCGTCCTTAGACCCTATATCGGGCACTTGGACTCGTCAGTTTTACATAATCAAATTTATGACAATTTCAATCTGTTTATTTAAATACACCACCGCCTTTTTTATTCCTGACGTCCTTTTTTCTGCATCCTCTTGTCACACGTCCAAATATCCGCATCCATTTACCGTATATCCCTGAGGTCATATTTAACGATGTGGTCTGACCGACCACACTCTAAAATAGAGGCTTTCAGATTGGTTGCTATCCTGTCTTCTATATATTGTCAACATTCAAACCTTGCCTTTCTCGTTTTATACTATCTTGCGATATGACTCCATTGGGCGATGTAAATAAGCAGAAAAACGGGCAAATATGTGTTATATGCCTCCCTCCGCCGCCGCCGTGTGGGCGTCAAAATAACAAACACACGTGGGACATCCTTGTTCCTTCATTACATGCTAGTATTAGTATTATATTTTGTAGCATTTTCTAACTGTCTTGCCCGGCATAGCACGCACAGATAATTAGGTACATTCGAAGAAGTACATATAATAAAAATAGTTAACTACTCGTGAAAATTTAGAGACAAAGCTCTGCTAAACAACAAACATATATGTAAAATGCTCGATTTTTTCTAGGCAAAAGTAGTCCACATCGCCATCCACTACAAAAATTGTACTTTTTGTATGAACATATTTCTAGCCATCATAATCTATGAATACAATTAACAATAATTAATACTCTAAAATGGGAAAGTTTTTTAAATAAAGAGATTAATAAGATTTTCACGTAAAATCAATAAGTGTTTGAAATTATGATCTCTTTTTTCTCGGCATTTTTGTCTTATCAGATAAAACTTTCTTATTCTCGGCTGACGAGATTAAACCATACCACAGCAAGGGACCTATTACCGGGTGCATACGCTTGGCATTTGCCGCAAACCGCAATACTCAACAAATGACAAACGCGTGAACACTTCGCAGTTCGCAAGCGTTTGTCGCAAACCTTATTTGATTTTCGAGAAATTCGATCGGGCACAAGCGCTCGCAAACCTACACGAGCCAAGACAAACGCTCTCTTAAATTTGTGACGGCTTGTAGTCTGTCGAGGCTTGGCAAGCATGGCTTAATGCAATCATATATACGTACACGCTAAAAAATCGTGTTGTTATTATTTGAAATAAAGGAGGTATTACGTACATTGTTATTTCCATGCCGGGACCTTGTCTTCGTAGTTGTCGTCTCGTTAAAATGTTAACTGGTCTCGTTATTATTATTATTATATTGCAGTGGAGGTAGATCAGAAAAGATGTTATGTTGTCTGCCAAATGAGCATCATTAGTGAAACGGTGGAGATTGTGTTAATGAGAGAGAACCGCCGCTGGTTCGATGTTGATGTTGTACCGTTGTTAGTAACTTATACAATACTATAATATCATTAGATGTATGTCTATCATAAAAATCACTGCGATTTTAATAACAGTGATCAGTTATCACATAACGCCGAATCAAAAGATTTTTCACAACTGCTCTCACTCGGATTCCATCTCACTCACACATATTTTTTAATGTGTTAATTTGTCAAAATTATCGCCAGAAGTTTTTTGAAAAGGAATTATTTCATTTTTTATTAAATTAATATACATATAAAAATATAACACAGTGGTCTAGTTCATTAACAAAATTAAGAAACAATAAGATCAGAAACGAGGTGGTCGGTAGCCTGGTTGGTAACGACTTACTCCACTTCACAACACAAGCTTTTCAAGCTTTCTGATGTATTTTCACTAAATTACAGTACAGTACAGTACACATTTAAAAAACGTGTCGGCAATTAAACCAGTTTTTTTCAATGCGTATTACCTTTTCTTATGTCATTATCATCGAACTTTATACAGCTACACAAGATATTCCCGGTTATTGGGACACGGATAAATAAATAATAGCAGCAAAATGTGATTTTAAAAAATCACTCCAAGAACAGTGAAATATTAATGTGACATTATTTCAACACAAGCTTCAATATCCTTAATACTTATTTTTTTGCAAAATGTTTATTGTGTGGGATTTTCATTCGACAATGTCGTGAAATTCCAAATTTTAATTTGATGACGCACTTGTGTCGTAAAGGTGAGTCAGAAAAAAAGGTAAACATTTTAAAGAACATGAGAGTATAAAATCACTAGTTAAATAGAACTGCGATTTACTAACAATGTCGCCAAGACCATAAATAAGTTTTTGAAGACACATGTTAAAAAGAACAGCGACTTATAAACAATATCTTCCCCATTATCTCGAGCAAAAAAGGCAACGCCGAATCGTAAGCATCGGAACGCCAATTGTTTTGACTGTTCGAAATACTCAAAGGATGAAGGATGATTGTTAAAAATTGTCTCAAAACATATATTAAATTTGTAAATTCAGTTTTATCGGCATACACTGATAACTATAAATGTACACATTTATTATGTTGAGGTTATTTTAATCACAGTGTTATTTTCACTGCTCCTTTTAGTCCTAGCTATTGTTTATTTTCCTTCCTTTATTCTCCTATATCTTCTTTGCTTGTTACCATCATTATATGAGCCACAAAACTGTTTAACATCTTTTAATGAGATGAAAAACTTTTGACTTCAATGTACGACCCATACCAATTATTATTTATTTTATCTTCTCACAGAATAATGAATGTGAAGACGTGACGTAAAATCCCGTGGAATCCCAGATTATGAAACAGCACTTTTGGATTGAAGACGAACATTTATAGGTTACTCCGGATAACTTTAATTACTAGAGATACTACGAATCTTGAAATAAGTGAATTCATATTTATTTCGTGATCCATTTACAAACTTTGTCACTTTTACCCCGGATTATGTCAGGTATCACTAGTACGAGTATATATTCTAATGACCTAATAATAATATAATATAGGCAGCAGTTTAAGGATCGATTGGAAAACTCAAAATTAATGAAAAAATGAACGTTTTAAGCAGCTACAAGTTCACGAAGGTGATGTTATAAGTTGCAAGGAATCGATGTGATATTTTATGACTGGAAAAATTTTCACGCCAAAAGGTTTGAGCCTTGTCGAGCCGTCAGATGACGACCTGTAGTCACCGAAAATTTAAAAAATGTGCAAAATTCATCAGTAGTTCTGCAATCTTTTTTGGTGACCGGTTTCTAACAGTATTCGTCGCTATTCATTCCAGTCTGAAAGTAAATAAAGTACCCGCTGAATTATCCTGAAAATTGTGTTTTCCTGATTTGGTTTCATGTGATTTATATAAATGCAGGCAGATTGTTCCGGTACAACCTCCCTGATTCTGCCGTCATATTTATGAATGAACCAAAATGAATTTCACGAGTAGAGCTCCAGGCGAGGGGCGGAGGGAGAGCCGAAGGGGGGCCACCCTCAGGGGATGATCGGGTGAGAAAATTTAACGGGATAGAATTCGGAGAGAATGGAAGACAGGGTTGAACAAATTAATATACAGATATAGTTTTTTAGTGCTTTGCCCACCAGGTACAAAGGAGTTAAAGAATGCAGTATTAATTTCTATTCTATTATTCTTTACGGCTGTTCACTCGTCTGCGAGTGATCTCAGCCATCTTTCAAGTTGAAGTGCAGTAAGTATTCATTTATACAATAGTGAATTCATGCAACATTTGACAATACAGCCGTCGCTCCTCGTGTTGCAGTGGATCAGATACTTGCGAGACGAAAGTCTGGGTTCGAATCCCAGCCGGGGTGAACTGAAATGGCTGAAAAAGTCAAAGTGATTGTGAGTCTGTACTGCAATGTCACATCTGTACCTTACCATACTATTATCTCTTTGTTAATTTCATTTGTATGTGCTTATTGAGTGTTGTAGAATACGTACCTAGTTTTACGACCATGACGAAATGCCAATAGAGCCTTTAACACTTTATTTGGCATTGAATTTCCCTGTAAATTTATTGGTTTTATCTTTTTTTATATTAGGTATTAATGTGAACATCTAACTTTGACGAGTCCATGTGCCTGCAAATGGCCTAGGGACGATTCAGAACAATAAACAACAACAAACAAAAATGGCGAGTGTAAAGTGATCACTTAAGCCAGCCGAGGTCGGCCGTATACCCGACAATGTTCATCCTTAATTATTTTTCTACACTGTTCTAGGAATACTGCATTAAATGTTGTATTTCATAGATAAACGTAGAAATTACGTGACGTCACATACTGTCAACCCTGTGTTTGAGGCCTCGTTAACGATGCCCGCCCCATGTCGTCTAATGACCGCCATCTATCGCCTCGTTACTGAACTAAACTAACGACGTACATACATACACACCCATATTATATTATATATAATACACACAATCAATGTGATTCGTTATATTATCGAATCGAAGCTCCACAACTCTTAATAATTCAGGTACCATCCATGTTTCACATTCCAGTTTTTTCCTAAACAGAACCTAGAGATATATACTCGTACATTCACATAACCTAGCATTATGTGAACTCCCTTGGTGAGGACGCAGGATGAGCGTTCCAAAGCTTAAGAGTCTTATGTTATTTACATTTATTTTTACTAGCTTTATAACCCAGCAGGGATTTTACTCAATGCTTACCTAAAATAGGTAGTTTGAAAATTCTCCCGTGTAAAACTGATTCCAGGACTTGGGCGATTTAGCATCTAACCTATGCAACAATATGGTGACACAACCGCACATATGTCTCTTATCCCACATTCAATGAAATGTCCACATGGAATGGATGGATGGCAAATATAAATACCCATTAATAATTATAAAAAAATATATAATTAACCATAATTCATAAAAAAATATATATGAAGGGTTTTTAAGTCACATTCGGTTGGCGCACCTGTCAGTGTGAATTTAAAAAATAATAATTGAGCAATTTGAGTTTTGAATAATAATACGAAAAAGAAAAAATAATAATCCACTTATTCATCGAAAATGAATAACAAACTACTTATGTTATTTTAACATCCACGTCAAACTTCCATACCAATTATTACGTTTCTAATTGACGCATTTTTCTCCACTAATGAAGTCGTCACGTCACTTTGGCCGCTTAGGGATGTGAAGCACCTCGCGAAAAATGAGAATTTTCATCGATGATCCATGGAAAAATAGTTATTTATTTTATTTACACTTTTGGTGAACAAGATACAGAGATTATTTTGTATTTATTTATTGTGAGAATACAGCATCTTGTAATAAGACTATAATACATGCTGTTTACATTAAGTTTTTATGGCTCTATAAGTGTTCTTCGTACTAACGAAAAAAATATATTTAAGGAAGAAATAGGATAGGAATGAATTCAGGAATAGGAAGGAAATTGGAGAAAGGAAGTGACAACTAAACAGTTATACAGATTTTGGTAACGCTGAAACCCTCAGACTCAACGGCACCATCGATGCGCCGGCACAACGACCCCCGCTAAAAGTCCACACATTTTGAATAATTTATTTTCAAAAGATTTCAGACTAGAGCTAAAAGGATCCGGAGCTGGATCCATCACACAATTTTTGTTCAAAGATGTACACGAGATAGTTAATTAATTAATTATAAAAATTGTTCACCAGAAGCGAGATTATTGCAATGCTCCGATCTACGCCAGCTAAATAATTCAAGTTCGTAAAAAAAGATTCCATTCTTCTCTTCAAGATCTTCAACTCATTTGTTCATTTATCTATTAAAGCAATTAATTTTGTTAGGAACCTAAATGGGTTTAGAAAAACTACAATAGTTTTACGTTTAAGGACGTTTTTTTGTACAGAACCATCCTGTAATCATTTTTCAATACTAAATACTCTATGTTCTGTTGAGGAAAAACTGTAATAGTTATCTTGTCTGATGGTGAGGATAAGACTCATCGAACACTAGTTGCGCATAATAAAAGTCATTTCGTGGATTTTAAACTATACAGTAGTCTCTCGTATCAATCATATTAAAATATCGATGACATAATTAAAATCCCTGTAATATCATCGAATACTTATTAGCCTCGCTATCAGTGGCTAGTATACCAGTGGCGTATCATTTATTTTTCTGTTCTATTCTGATGTATAATTTACATAATGCTAACTAAATAATGAGTTTCGTTTCACTAATTATGTTTCGGCATTTTTTAATTAATTATTAGAATTTGATTAATATCCGCGTTGTTCAAATAACTTCCTGATATTTAAAAAGTCTCCCTTTCATTATTATCTGTGTAATTAATATCCTATTTTTTGTTAATTAAAAACAATATTTTTTTAATACTGCGCATTTGCTGGTAGGGAGAAAACCCACACCCCTGAATGTTTCAGAAGTATTAATTAGTTCATATTCTATGTCTTCCAGACTTCAAACAACAATTGTTTCATTTTAGGAGGCTTCAAGATTCATCATAAAAGTTCGCCCTGACAAACCCCTCCTAATAGTTCATCTCGCTGGTCAGTTAGCTGTGACCTTTGGGATAGGCAAAGGGGACAGACTCCCATACACAAGTTTTTTTCATACATTGAAAACACAGCAAATATATCGGATCCACCGAGATTCCAAACCAGAATTTTCTGCTTCAATAACTGTTCCATCACGTACAGTCTCTCAAGAAAGATATGGTTTTCTACGAGGGAAACTTTTTGTACTTTTTGGCAACCTTAATGTAAACACAATTATTCAAAATTGTATTCCCCAAATAATCCAAGGCCGTCTCCTTTGTAATAGACTGTACAATTTTTCTTCACCACATGAGTTATAGGTACCTACCAACTTTTTTTTCAATAGTGCGGGTAAAATATTAAAAAATCTTCAGAAGTAAAAATTTACCATTTTAACAAGGAAACTAACAAGAAAAAGGGGAGAGTGGGCTGACACAGCCCTTTGTTACATTCAGTACCTATCATTATTTCTGTTGTTAGAACTGTCTGAAGAAATAATAAGTGTATGTGTGAGTTGTTGTAGTCAATTTGGAGAAGAGCAATTACTGAGTCTAGTAATGATGATAACAATAGTAATTGGACTGGGGTACAGGGAGAGATGGGAGGGAGGCGGGAGGTGGTAGTAGTTTGTACAATATACCTAGAGGGCTCTCACATACTACTAGAGACGAAACTAATTGCGTTCCTTTTTTAAAAACAAAAATCTTCAAATAATAGTATTTTATATTCTCATAACTATTCGAGCATCCATTATTTTTTAACGATTTTTTATTACTAATACACCACGACGGTAAATCTAAATAATGGGGTAACCAGTGAATATTGTGTGTGCATGTAACATTTTTACAACATTCAAAATGGGTGGCGAACACTACTACTGAAATAGATGAAAAAAAAAACATGACTTTTACAGGACAATCAAAAATGTATCAAAAATGAGTGACGGCCTATTCTTAACTTGAGATTCTATTATTTAGCTGCACTTCCATCAATGATATTTAGTAAAAAAATATTAGCAACTTTTGACAATATTTTTTAACATGAGGACTGAGAAGTCCAAGCGCCTGAAGAAAGGTCTACGAATTGATAAAAAAACGAAAAAAAAAATCCCTATATACCTACTAGAAGGGCTCGAAAGTTTTCATGCTTACTTTTTACGATGACAATTTAAAAGCTATTTAATGTTTAAAATTAACATATTATCGACATGGCGGCCACATTGATGTAAATTGCCTCCTTCCGTTTTCATCATTATGTAAACCGGAAGGAGCTTTGAATGTGGCTAACTTCCGATTAGCAAATTAAATTAGATAGGTGTAATCATATTGAAAAAAAAACTTTTAGATGAAAATGTCGCATCAAGTTATTTCTTACTTTAAATTTATTTAAGCGCGAAACCGTTGAAGAAACATTCCCAATCCCGATTTGCAAACGAACGTAAGTAAAAATCTAGTGTGTCGCAATTTCAGAATTGATTTATTCTAAATTGTAACACAAGTATTATGGGAAGTAAGACTCTATGTTCTAAAGAAGATCATATGGTACAGATTTAAAAATCGTGTGCAAGTTGTTGGAGATTGTACAAACCAGTTTTCATGGGTTGATATAGTATGCGCGTTCCTTAATGAGAACGTTTCAAACAAACAAATTGAACGAATTGTATGATGTAGGTAGTAGGTACCTACCTTCCTATGAGGGAGACATGGGCAAATGTGGGCCGAGGTGGGATAATGCAGAGGCGGGGTCAGGCACAACAATATACATATATTTATTTATTTATTTATTATCAACATACGGCGTAAAGCCAATGGTAACCAGACAGAAACTCACAATGACAAAATCTCAACTGTCAAAAGGGTAACCTACTATTGATTGATCGCAACTCAACACCGAAAAACCTGTTGCCGACAATTTCAATATTGTTGGGTTAGGTTCGTTAGGTTGTTTTTTTTTTTTTTGCACACAAAAACAAATAAAAAAAAAACAACGGCATCAGATTTCCCGGTGTTGAGTTGCGATCCTGTCAACAGTAGGTTACCCTTTTGACATGTGAGATTTTGTCACTTGAGATTTTGTCATGGAACCAAAGCCAATTTACAAATATAATAATGATCTGTGTTACTACAAACAGAAAAAAAACAACAAATTACATTTTACAGATCAAGTACAAGTAAGTATATATATACGTGCATAAAAAACAATAATAATAATCATAATTTGGCCAATGTACTAATCGTAGATTAGTTTCTAATTTCTTACTTATTGACGATATAATATTGACTGAACTTGTACAAACTGTTTGAACTATATAAATACTCCATGTCCATTCTATTTGTGTGTATTCAGTGTCTGTGTTGTACTTATGAAATAAATAAATAAATACATACTCGAAAACCTTCCGCTCCAGATTTGAAACAATTTTGTTCTTAAGACTTTTTATCGTTATTCATTAGATTAGAATAAGGGAGGTCAGATATCTTCCAATACTTAACCCTCGATAATCTGAGACAAGCTGTCACATTTGGCATATCGTCAGTCATATGACAATAGGTTTTATATCACGAAAACGAAAAGCGAATAAACTAAAAAATAATTATACGACATTGTACAAAAATTCGTATTACGATTGTATGAAATGCAGCCTTTTGATTCATTCTTGGTATACTTACGATGATATTTTCTCAGTGAGCGAAACGGATTTGGATCGTATTTGGCGGGAAAAACAAAGAAAAAGAAGGTGTTTTGACACTAGCCCTACCTATTGACACACTACAGAGGAAAACCTGGTCTTGATGTCAGGAAAACGGTGAACGATGAGAGTTTTTCTACTGAATTTTTTGGTTGAAAATCTGCGTTCATTTTGTGTAAAATATCGTCCGGCGTTATCAAACCCATGTATTAATTTTTTTAAATTCTATTTTTTATTTACCAAGATTCACCTACATTCAAACTTAAGAATTACAGTGATTTTATATGCATACAATGAGATTATAAAAAATAATATGTTCACGTATAATCTACTCTAGAATCGGCTCTGTTTGCAGAGGGGCGGCGAATGTCTGTATGGGGAACCTTTTGACACGCCGCCGTTCCTAATTGGGACGGGGGTCATTAGGTCTTAGAAAAATCCCCACTTGAAGAAGAGTCGCCGCTCTCACCATCTCTTTCTCCCCACCTGTTTATCTATACGTAATACTAATTGTATCTCTTTCTATTCTGTGTCCCCGAACTGTCCTCGTACAAAAAGATTGGCGTAAGTAATTAGTAATGTTTGTGATTCAAACTCAAATAGAACCAATAAGAAACAAATTTAAAAGCTCGGTTCCAGGAATCGGACAAAAATTACCCTAAAATCGATGGTTCTATCATGGTTATCGCATCCCTAGATATTTGGTTACTTAATCAAAACTAACAAATTTGCTAAAAAATACAAAATTTTGAGAACACCTGGTTGAGTGTATAACACAAATTGAATAAATCAAGATGATTATAATGAGGCGGAATCAATGCAATTATGTCAATGTTTCTACAACTTTTTCTTCTCTCATCACAATAAAGTCCTAACGAATCGTATTGTTAATGAATTGAAATAAAAATAATGATGTCAAACCTTTGAACGTGAATCTAATTTAAACCATTTTCTTTACTTTTGTATTTTTGCAATTTTATTTTCATTTCATTTCTCAGTATTTTTAACGCTGTTACAAAAAAAATCAATCATTTTTACTAGTGAACTGGCTTCCTTCACTTGTAGACGTGGCTTATGGCATTAAACCTGTCAATTTTGTGATTTCATTTTGTGTGGTTTGCCAAATTGAAATGGCATCGGGTAGGTCATGTACGAGTAATAACATAGAGAAAAACACAGATGGCCACTCAGTATTCCAGTGGAGACCGTGGGACATAAAAAGAGATGACATTGTCCCGGTAGTGGGTGGATAAAAAAAAACTTCATGAAAAAGAGAATAGGAAAACATTAGAAGAGCCTAGTTGTATACAGCAGTAGGTATAATTAAAAAAGGTAGGTTTTTATAAAGATAAAAAAAATGTGTAAAGATAAAAACACCTAATTAGAAATTAATGGGTATACTTTGCTAATTTATACACCTACAAATATAATTTACTTAATGAAAATTTATGGAAATATAAAATATAGTGAAGTATGTATTTCAATATTAAACTAATGAAGAACGTTACATATGTAGTAAATTAAATTATTATTATGTTCTTATTGCTTCATTACTAAAATTCACACAGCGTGCATGCCATCAATCATTAGGACAGTGGTGTAACAGTCATAATACAAAATGTAAGAGGACCCCAAGTGTAAATATATTTTCTAAATATTTAAGTGCGGCCATTAGGTACACCTAGTGAGAGACATTATAGTAATTTTCACCATTTGATCAAAAGTTGATGACCGAGGATGCGACCTCAGACATGAGCAAATGACATCATAGATGCTGATGGAGTTTACACAATATGTGTGTGCCTTGTGTAAATGATTGTTATCTATGTACACTGTTCATAAAACTGGATGTATTTGAGTTTGAGAAGGATATAAAATAAATAAATATTTAAATAAATCTTTATTGGCCAGTAAATATGTACAGTTACAAAAACAAGACAATGCAATGTGCCAAAAGGCGAACTTATTCCAAAAGCAATATCTTACAGTCAACCCGAAGGATCTGGGCTTGCTTGTTGTTTTCCAAACCCAAACTCATTCCATAGCACTTTCCATAGCACATCAAAGTCTATTATTGGAGTACATCATTGTCAATACTGCGACATAGACCCACGACTACCTTTATAGTCTTGCTTCACTTTATTTTATTTTTTCTTCAAGTGAATAAAGTATTAAAAAATACGCTTTTAATAAATCGTGCAGAACTATTCACTAGGCCGAAGCCAAACTAATCGTAAACTGCTATTTCTTCTAGTAAGTCAAATGTAGATACTTCTATACTTACATCTACTAAAATATATTCAGTTCATATTGCCATTTTATACGGACAAAAAACACCTAGGTACTTCTATTTTTTTTTACAACTTTTACCTCTAAAATAATTAATTTAACTTACTTTCTTACTTTATTTTATTTACTTTGTATTATTTGATCTCATTTCATTTTGTATAATTTATTTTATTTTATTATTGTTAGGTACACTTTTGAGGGTTTGACCCACATACAGGTTGAACCTAGTTGGGCAATTCCAGTGTATTTTTTTTTTGTATGCTATAATGAGAATAAATTCAAAAAAAAAATTACAGATACGATAGTTTCACGTTAAGCCATAGTATGTGCCATACTAATTTATTAGAGGAGGCTCCTATAGGTACCCACTCCAACTACACGTCCGTCATCCTACACACGTAGCGATGTATCTCACATCTGTTATGTTCGCTAGTGAGTTTAATTCATTATAATTAATTAATGCACGAGGTTTTTTGCTAATTAGAGATATGAATTTAACTGATGGGTCATTTCGTTTATAAACATTAGCTCTGATGAGAATAATTATATTACCAAAGCGTTATTTTAGTTGTTAGATCATTTTATCGTAAATTAATTTCATATTTTTACTAGCAATAGATACCCTAATTTTGCTCGATGATAAAATTTGAATTATTTAATTTTTTTACGCGGAGGCCACTTTGCCAACACACTACTTAGTATTATCAGCCAGAAGAGTCTACATATTATCATTCATGATTCACATATAAACTCATCAGCCTAATACTGGGAAAAATTCTACTATCCAGATATACCAATCATAAAAATCTTTTAAAATATGATTAAGAGAACAGGAGGTGGCGGGTTCCAATTCCACCGCTAACTATGCATTCGGCACGGGCTTGTACCTTAATGCGAAGATTGATTTTGCCTATAAAAACCTCAATCCTTAAAAAAAACGCATGTTCTGCTTTATCAACACGACGATTTTTATTCTTTTTTCAGTATCGCGGTTTGAAATTAATTACGATAGGTCAAAAAAGAGAGTTCTGCATCAACAAATGAACGAACATAAGAATCTTGGAAAGACTCAACTCGACAGTAAAAAAAAAGTTTTTAACAAAAAATCATATAGAGCTCCTTCTGAAAGACTTCATGAAGTGACTACACGATAGGAAATCTTAGTATTGTATTGAATTACAAGTTTATATCTGAACTGTTTGATTATAAACTAATTCACAGACATTGGACAAATATTAGTATGATGCTGCAGGCGTAATTACGCGAATTAGGAAAATTATGCCGCAGAACAGTACCTTGTCAACATCAAATTTGAATACGGAAGGTGGATACTTGGCCAACCGTGAATCAATTAGGTACTCAAATTAATATTATGTTAAGTACCTACCCACCAAGTAGGTAAAAAATCGCATCGGCTTGCGACTAGTGAGGCAATAAAATCCATAATTTTGTATTGCTAATTTCTATACTGTTTATACTATGAAATTAAAAAAATGTGTTTTTGGACGACTCTTCAAACATACAAACAGACAAACGTCACATTCTTGTTTGAAATATTATATGATGAATTAAATTACTTCATCAAAAGACAAGTAATTATAATTTTATTAATTAATGGTAATTCTAATTAGAGCAATACTCATTAGGCGAGACACAAGACAGACAGACATTTCGGTTTCCGAAAAATTCGGCCTCAAAACGAATTAATACGGTTTCGTTTCGACAAATTCGCTGGCGAAAATTAAGTACGTTCGCCTCGCCAGTTTATAAAAAAATCTCTGTTGAAGATTCTGTCGCCCAATATGGATTCCATTCCACTCCTAAAAATGAAGACATCTATTATATGGGCAACAGAAAAATAGGTAAAAGTTTAATTAGTTATTTTCAATTATTTTAATAGAGAATAACATACTTACATATAACGCAACGGATCAATTATCGTGTTCTCCCCCAATGAATCCAATTATCTTTATTAATTTATACAGAAACACAACAATTTTTCGCTAAATATACATAAGTTTATTGTACTGAAGATTTTCGTTAAGTAACGAGCATTATCGAGGCAGGATTTTAAGGATTTTTTTTTATAAATTAATTGAATATAGCTTTCCACTCTGTTTTTAACACAAAAACTTCAATAATGCCTAATAATACATCCTATGGTGTGTAGTTGAAATATTTTTACAGAAATTGCAGTAAAATTTTTATCTTCGGTTTCGAATTCGGTCAAAATAGGTAACTACTCGTACTTAATAAATATTCACAGCAACGACGTCTTAAAGTAATAGTATGAAATTATATAATTAATTCAACACGTGTTCAATTACTTAATTCACGTTTTAATTTATAACGCAGACATTTATTTAGTTCTTTAGTGTTTTCGGGCAAATTGCGTAAAGTGCTTTTTTTAATCTTACGTTATTAGTTATTACTAACGAATTGTAAAAGGTTTTCTTCTTCTTCTGAAGCAGGTATAACTAATTAGTTTCGTTTGGGGTCCGCTTTTGAAAATTATGAACCTGTCGCGGTCCGTTTGACACTTTATGACTTAAAAAAAGCTCAATAATATTCTTATTAACTCGATGACTACTTAGGTACCTAATGCACAAAAATAACAAAGGGAATGTCTACATTGATGTGAAAAATGATTTTTTTTTACTTTGAACATATTTAAATGAAGATTTTGGTATGAATTTTACTGTTCTCTCAAGGTCCGCACAAAATGTGTCAACTGGCCGGATCCGGACTGCGGTCAGGCTACAGATGACACCTGTTCTATAGTATAGGTAATAAGTCACATTGATATGTTTAAACCTATTACATGTGATTTAACTTAGCAACGAGCTCCGGCGAACATACAGACTAAAAGAATATCGAAGAAAAATCTTTATTCATTTGCGAAAAGCGTTCCATATACAGACGGAAAAATCTCCTTAATGTTCCATCTCTCTTCCTCTCATTCGGAGAGCAGGAAGGTTGCTATATGTTGACAAGTGGTAGTTAGCTGATTACATTTCACAAAACCACGTGGTTTTCGTCTCTCTACCTCCACAATGAATCTCACCCTTATTTTCGCACCCCACTTCGGGGATTCCCGCACAAGCCCGTATCGTTCTAATAATAATTCGTATGGGGTGAAGTTATTCCACCACACAAGTATAGCAATTTAAATAATAAAATTGCGAGATTTATGTTTATATCAATTCAATTTGGAGGTGCCAGGTTCGAACCCCGGCGCTGGTGATGTATTCGTATTCCACACTTTGCGATATAGGCTTTTAGCCTAGTGCAAGGTGTGGAGGAAAGTATTTGGGTTTGTGTATGCAAGCCCAGATCCTTTTTATATAAAAAAAATCTTCTATGACTTTATCGTAATAAAATATCTAATGTGTAAACTCGTAATCACTCCGTATTATGACGGAATAATCGCAGAATATCTTTCGTTTTGGATAACACACAAATCTCCATCTCTAACATTACGAGTATTTCTCTTATTTTCTGCCACCTTTCTATAAAATATGCTGCATGTCAGAAAGTTGTAAATAACTATAGGTATGTCAGAGAAAAAAAGTTTTTTTGATAGCTCCATTGACCAGTTTTGACCATCATGCAGTATACGGATCGCCAAATATTATGTGAGAACATCAATACATAATGATGAAATATAGGTACCTTGTTAGGAATGATTGTCTGAAAGAATACAGATACAAAATAATCATACACAAATGAGATGATATCTTCAATAAGGCTTAATGATGCAAAATTAGAAGTAAAAGCCCGTATTCCTCATCCCTCCTCCCGTCGCTGGATGATCACACGTCAGGGTGTGAGGTAGCCACCCCCCTCCCCGGAGCATCTCCAACTTGAACCAAGCTGAGCAGAGAGCAGCTACCCCATCACCCCTATGATTGGAGTCGTTCATGTGAAGCTTATAATTGAACCTCACTAATGACTTGAGAAACGCTTCTAAAACTTTACTTTGTACTGAGTAGATCTATCACTGAATATAATCAATATAACATAAGTAATTAATATATTATATTACTTACTAGCTCTGTGCCTAGTGAATCTATTTCTGAATATAACTTAGCCTTTATGCAACCATGAATCCTTACATACTGTTTACCTCCGTTCTTAGTTCTTCGGGTTTTTTTTACTCCGTGTAATGTTTAAATCACCGACAACTAAACAACCAGCAACGAAGATATGGATTCGTCACGTTGCGAAAACCTACAAGATTCTGTGCTTATATTCTGTTTTACTCTTTGATCGTAAGAGGTATTTTATTGCCATAATATAGTATAGTCAGGATTCTATTCAATGTTTCATCAATATATTTTCCGCGAGAGATTCCTAGTAACCTGACGATTTAATGCACAACACGATTCGAACTAACTCATAGTAGTATTCATAAAAAGTCTAACGTACGAAGCTAGCAGTTAAATGCCTGCGAAAACAGGTGAACATATTATATTGGGGTGGTAGCTTGCATTTCAAGTACTGTCCACTACAGTTTTGTTCACGGTTACTCCTGTACATTGAGGCTTCATCTAGTTCCATTTAATTGTAATGCTTCAACCACACGCTCGCCCGACTCCCGAGCGAACGGCGCTCATGAGTAAAGAGGCGTCAACCGTCCGCTACGTACACGTTAAGACAAACATTCAATCCACACACCTTTTTACTCACGGACACCACTCGGACGCGACCTACGACGATCGTGTGGCGTCAGCATTACACATAATTGTATATTCAACAAGGTCTTGAAGGTAAAATTAATAGTAATCTATTGAAATATTTAATAGAAAAAAACTTCTTCTGAACATCATTATTTTTAAAAATAGATAGGCACTAAATATATAAAATACAATTACATTTAACGAATTTCTATCCAATTAGGTACAAAAGGCTATATAAATAAGTATTTTAATGGAAAAAAGTTGATTTTCCTTAGAAACGTTTAGTCCTTTTCCGTGTATAATGATGATATTTCATTCGTCAAAAATTTGAGAAAATTTCTTTAACTAGAATAATAATAAGTTTCTTCGGCACCATTGAAACTTTTAATTTAAGCAGACGTCAGGTAGGGAGGAGGAGGATAGAGTTGCAAGTAACAGTGACCGAAAATAACTGTTACTTTATTAAAATACTTTATTACTTGTTACTTAATTAAAATACTTTTTTACTTGTTACCTTTTTTGAATCCTTTATCACTTGTTACTTTATCAGAATATTTTCTTAGTTGTTGCTTTATGAAATACTTTGTTACTTCATTCGATATTTTATTACTTGTTACTTTATTAGATATTTTATTACTTGATACTTTATTGCTAATTTTATTCCTTCTTACTTTATTTGATACTTTGTTACTACTTATATTCATTGCATGTATGTTTGTATTGCGTTTGTGCCTGTCTGTTATTGGGTTCTTTTGTATTATTTGTTTGTATTCATATTTTATTATTGTTAACCTGTTGACAGTCCATGGATAAAAAAGTTGAAAAAAAAAATTAAATTAATTAATTAAAAAAATTGTTACTCTCTTACCTATACTTGCTTTTTATTCTTAGAATACTTAATTACTTGTTACTTTATTAGAATACTTTGTAACAATCAATACATGAATAGTTTTCAAATTAACAATAGGTCTGTACTTTAATACGTTAGCATCTAATGATATACTTATGTAATACTAAGTAGTAAATAGGTATGTAGGTAGATACGCAAATAATGATCTTACATGCCTTATTATAAAAATTAACTTTTTAATTATTTGGCTCGGCCTGCCCTGTTTTTTGTAACTGAGGGGATTACATATGTTAGGCACTTATACGCTCTACGCTGTTTGGTGACACGTAGGACACCTCGATTTTTTTTATAAAAACAACATGTGTTGGTAGAGCAGTGATAAATATTTGCGAAACACCACTACTTAAGCCCCAATATGGCGGAGAGTTCGGGGGTGTATTTTAGATTTCCCGGTCGTTAAAAACTTTAACGGGAATTCGCAATATAATAACGGACTTCCTTAACGACTTTATTTTTATTAACTTTTTACATATCTAATATTATTTCATTTTTTTATACTTTGATTCCAGGGTCGTTAAGACCTGGAAACTGTAATATTTGGATGAACATAAAATAGTTATGCTTTTTATTAATACTTAATTCTCTAACTGATCATTTATACGCAGTGGCGTGCTTTACGCTTTCTTAAGTAGGTACCGGCTCCAAAGCCAGGCATGTCAAAAAATCAGACAAGTAATCTTTTAAAAAGAAAGAGAGTAGAGGTAGTAGGTACCTACATGCACTACACAATGCTGTTCTGAATGTTAAGCCTTACGTTCTCTTTGTGTTCCACTGAAGAACGTTAAAGAGTGGAGTAACAACGCTGATGTCTCAAGTTGTAACATCTTGTACTGTAGTGCGACAGATCTTTGATCAAACTCTAATGTCGATGGCTCTAAACATCGATATAAAGTTCACCTGTCATATTATTGACTGTTTATACATTCGCGATATAATAAAATATGTTAATTAGATGACATCTCAAGAAGAATTTTCATACGGCAAAACCCACCTACAAATAGGAAGATATTTACCAATCAATATTTCTCTCGCGTTTTTAATTAGGTACCAGGCGCGAAACTACCTAAGAACACGATTCTCATCGAGTTACCTTTTGGGAAAAAATAAAGGT
The DNA here is from genome assembly GCA_963576895.1 of Ceraclea dissimilis. Lineage (NCBI taxonomy): Eukaryota > Metazoa > Arthropoda > Insecta > Trichoptera > Leptoceridae > Ceraclea > Ceraclea dissimilis. Next base: position 19,416,125 of record OY756360.1, read on the forward strand.
ATAACAGTCTGACGTAATCCCATAAGAAACGTTAGCCCCAGCTTCTCTTCTGCAGAAATCTACCCTTCGCCACTGTTAGGTACTAAATTATTAAGTGCTAAAGGCCAGGCAAAAATATTTTCAGTTCACAGTTTCTTTCGAAAAGTTAGGTTTCAGGTATGTGCTTCGATTTAATGACATAAACAGTATTATTCAAATAGCCTTGAGGGCAAAATAAATAGTTCATATTGTTGTAGGTATAAACCTTGAATAGTTCACGGTAATCGAATTAGGCTTTAATTAACTTTTTCTGTACATAATTTATTTTTCCAAAACTGTTCGATTTTCTTGAAAGGAGTTACCGAATCATTTGAAAAACTTTACACCGGGATACATGGAGTAGTTGAGATGATCGATTCAGGTGGTTCTCGGACGACCAGGTTTCCTTAAGCCTCTTCTTTCATGAATAGATATAATAATATACATTTTCTTTTTTTTAAATGAATCAGGGCTTATCGAAATAAACCCAAATACATCTTTGTACACTTGTACTCTTTGCCTTTCTTGTAGCATTTAACCTCTTAAAAGTTAAAATGAATCAGTCAAACATCATGTTACATACATTAGTGACATAAAATAATTTAGCTTATAAAATAAAAATGTACTTACAAACTCCTTCCCAGCGTTGAAAAATCTCAAATAATCTCCTACTGATGTTCCAGTCGTTCAAAAATAAAAATCCAAAGTGGTACGAAAAAAAACACCAATCAAAAAACACTTAATTCAAATCAATTTATCACGTCACACTTGAATGTATGAGAGTTAATCAGTTAATAATAATAGCACAGCTGTTCTCCGAAACGTCAAAACAGTCAAAAACAAAACACAAGTCAGGTTGTATGGGTAGGCGCTGTGTAGTGAGTAGGGAGATCACCACCACAGCTGTTCAACAGACAACACACAACACCTGGCAACACAGACACTAAAAGTAATGAATATTAATTACGATTCGATTCCAATTTCAAAAATTTAAATTATTCAATCACCGCAAACTGACATATTCAATCAACCGTACAAAATTAAAATGAGATAATTGCGTTTCACAACGCGGCAGACAGTTAATTAATTATAAATTAATGCTGTATTTTAATTTATAATGATTTCAAGTTCATTTCCTAATATAATGACACTTGAAATAATCCTCAGGGCGTATTAATAATTGGTTTATACGAAACGAATGGACATCGCGTTTAATTAAAAAATATTTGTACAAAAATGACACTTCACAGTTTCCAATTAACTTAATTGAATGTTCTCCTCGTTCTGTGTGAGATTAATCGCGCGCTTCAAACGAAATTCAAATTAAATGTGAAAAAAAAACTTATCTTGGTTGCCGGCGTTTTTAATTAACCCAAACGAGAAACGCTGGCTCGCTGTAATAATACTGTAACAACACAAAAAAGAAACAACAGGAGGTTATTATTACTTGTGTGCAGAATGTCCTATGCGACAGTCATAAAATATAATTGCCTCAACGCACAAAAAAAAAGCACGATTTAATTGGCTAATAAAAATCACTTCTTGTCAATTAAATGTGACGAGTTTTCAGTGTTGTTTATAATTTAGTTCTCTATTTTTTTATAATCCGATATTTTTTCATCCAAATCACAATACTGTTAATACCTCACAATAAGGAAAGATTTATACAGTAATGAAAAAAAAAACAATTTCCTGTTTTGAAACTTCAAATTGCGAAGCAATCAAATCGGAAACGAAACACGTAAATACTTTTCCAATTAATTTTCCTTTTGGCAACACAGAAACCGCTGCAAACACTACTTCTCAGCGCGGCAAACGTCCCGCGACTGAATTCAAAAGCTAAAGCCACGGCTTTCCCCTCTTATGTGATAATATCTCTTTCGTACAAAAGCGCGCGCATATCTTGCATCTTCGTCCCTCCTGAACCCTACATAACACAGAAGCCGCTTGTCAAGTAATAATTACGCTTTTCCCGCCATTCTGATTTTTAATTACTCGCGTCCAAACAAAGTGTAATTAGGAGATCGATGGAAATTAATGAGATCAGCCATGATCGACGCAGCGCAGCGCGACGGTTGCATTAGATTAGATACAATAATAATAAGATATATCTAACTGTGTACACAGCTTGTTTCATTATGAAGAGTTTTGCGAATAGTTTTACCAGACGTTCGAAGTTCAAACACGATGTTTGTTCGGTTCTTATTTTAAATTCAAAATAATTAGTCATGATTTTTATACTTGTTCCAAATTAGTTCCGCAGCTGTCAAAATATTGCGGATGTGCGGATTATCCATTAGCGTTCTGCACGGTCGGTAAAATTGAAATCGAATATAAAAACCATTTGCATTTGTTTACAAAAACGTCTTTTGAAATTAGAGTTCTGCAATAATTCACTGATTAAGTACCTACCTACTCTCGGCCAAACAATATCGATTCCAAGGTTGGGAATCATGAATGAGTGAATTGAATCTGTATGTTTTTATTGACTCGCAAAAAGCTATAGAAAACATAAACTAGTAGGTACACAAGAATAACCATTAAAGACAGTATTGATATTTAGTGTTTTTATTTAGCCAGTTGATATGAAAGGACATCTGGCGGCAGCCAATAGTTTTCCTGTCATTTTTGTTTGCATCAATAATAACGAGGCTGATTTTTCCTCCATAATACGCAATAGGACTTACTCGACCCACCACAATACACAATAAGACGTACTCGACCCAGCGCAATACACAATAAGACGTACTCGACCCAGCGCAATACACAATAAGACGTACTATAATGGAATTATTTATAAGTGGCGAACGCAGCAATAAAAATGTGACCATAAGTGCGAATAAAGCAGGTAGTCGTCCCTTCTCGGTCACATTTTAATTACTGCGTTAGCCACTTATAAATAATTTCATTATAGACCCACCACAATACGTAATTAGACGTATGTATATTGTATAGGAATTACATGAGTATCCAAAATTGGAATATCATCCGAAATATGGATACTTTTCTCTACTCCTCCCAGCACAATACACAATAAGACTTACTCGACCCAGCGCAATACACAATAAGACGTACTCGACCCACCACAATACACAATAAGACTTACTCGACCCAGCGCAATACACAATAAGACGTACTCGACCCAAAGCAATACACAATAAGACTTACTCGACCCAACGCAATACACAATACGCAATCGACCCACCCAATTAAGTGGTTTGAAAAATCCTTGGAAGTCCTACTTTTGAGGTTTCTTGTTTTTAAACAACAATACATTTGTTTATTTTAATTATAAAATAGCACCGCATTTCTATGATTTTTAATTAGAGGCGTTAATTAATTTCTCACGGAGAGTCTTTTATATAACACAAGATAGTGTAATAATATAGGCAACTAATTAGTGTAAGACATTTCAAAGTTAATTGCATTCATGAGTTTATGTTTATCTGTTAAGGTGTGGATATACGGGGTCTCAGGAGACGCGCCTCCAGGCACTGACAAAATGGCGTCAGTCTCTTCAGTGAAATACACGACGGGAGATTTTCGTCTCTAGAGACGGCATCTCTAGTAAAAATGGCCGACAATCGCCTCCTGTCATCAAATTCTAAAATACACGGGACTATCTCGAGACGCGAGACTTTGGTCTGTTGCTGCATTCATTCTATTAGTATTTTTGGCGCCATAATGGCGTTTGGTTTTGTGTACATACTCTAGTGTCATGTATTTACGAGTATTGTGATTAAAAAATATAATTATATACCGCTTTGAAATTATTTATCGATTCAGTAATGTACATATGTCGGTCGGTACTTTACTTGCATGCGTATGTGTATATTTCCTTTTCTGCGTTAGTAAATGAAATAGAATACTTAATTAGACCTTCTTTTAATGTACACCATTCCTATGACATCAGTGACATAAGCCAAAGCAAGTATCGGTATGCACTACATACCCGAAACCGTTGTGAGTAGCGAAATTTTGTTTCCTCCTTATGTTCCTTCGATGAATATTAAAGGGTGAAATGGTAACTACATAGTTTGCTATAAATGTTGTAGGACATGAAGGGAATAACAAAACACGTAATGTTAATGTATTTTTCACAACTGTCTTCATATTTCAAATGCAAATGCAACTCTGTTATTAATCCGCCATTATTTAAAAATAATATTACAATTATAATCAACTAACAATTTTATTATTAATAATGTACTAATATCGTCACAATCGTAGGAATGTTTAAAATTATATATCAATACAAAAACCACGTGCCCACGCGCGCCAATCCAATTCAGTTGCAAACATCTCCGAGAGACCTCAGATTGAAATTGAACATGTCAAAAGACCGGAGACGCGTCCCCTGAGACTAAAATATGTAAAATACACGACGCGAGACTTGCGTGCGCAGACCGTCTCAGGAGGCGCGCGGCATCGAGAGATATCTCGCGTCTCCGATGTGTTTACACACAAGAGACCTGTCATTTTGGTATCCGGGAGGCCAAAATCTCTCGTGTGTATCTTCGCCTTTAGAAGTGAAGTGAAACTTCGCCAAAGTATTTAATTAAACGTAGTGTTAGTTGTGTATCTGTATAGAATATGTTTTACAATCAATCTCTCAATGTGTTTGTATCTATACTTATTAACTACTAGCATTTCTCACCCAGGGTAAATAAATGAGGAGAGGTAAAAAAACGAGCAATGGAGAGACGAATGATAGGTGTATCCTTGAGAGACCGGATATGAAATGATGATATAAGACGATGGTCAAGGGTCTCAGACATAGCGGAGAGAGTAGGGACACTGGAATGGCAGTGGGCGGGTCATTTTGCGAGGCAGATGGACGGCAGATGAACCCCCATTGTACTGAGCTGGAGACCCTACGAAAGTAAAAGAAGTGTAGGGAGACCACAAAGGAGATGAGCCGATGATATCATCTTCTTCTTCCTCAGCCTTCCTCCCTCCACTGCTGGACGTAGGCCTCTTCCATTTCCTTCCACTCATCTCTGTTTCTCCCCCTGCGCATCCAGGTTCTTCCGGCTTGCTGGACTAGGTCATCAGACCACCTTTTGGGAGGTCTTCCAACGCTTCTCCTTTTGTTCCAGGGCCTCCACTGTAGCATGGGTGCATGGGTGGATGATGAGGATAATACTTGTATTATGTATGTAGACATTGTAGACTCTTCTGGCTGATAATACTGAGAAGTGTGTTGGCAAGTCAGGTGCCTCCGGATAAAATACGTGAATAAACATACTACATATTGTATATAAAATATTATTAAGAATTAGTGTAGCCAGGCCACTAGTTGTACTAATTCTTTATGGCATTATATCTATGCTTATTGTGTTGAGTTTTATTATTATTTAATTAAATCAGAGTGTATTATTTATTTTAATTACAAATACTTTTTAATTAATTTTATTGTTTTTATTTGTAGTGTGTAAATTATTATGTAACTGGTAATTAAAAATATAATTAGCAAGTCTACTTATTATTTTTAATACGTAGAAGTTAACATGGAAATTTGCATGAATTTTTATTCATTTACTTTATTTTTTTACGTTAATAACTTACCTATACTTTGTGTGGTATTTTGGTAACTATTCCGTGCTTTTTTGCTAGAGAACTCCATAGTTTCAAACAAGTTTCACTTTTCAAAAAGACGTGTGTTGTGCAACCACTGTAATTTTTTAACTTTTACTTTTGTGGTCGGTAGCCTGGTTGGTAACGCGCTCGGCTGTTAATCCAGTGGGCGCGGGTTCAATCCCCGACTTACTCCACTTCACAACACAAGCTTTTAAGCTTTATGTGAAGTGTACAAAGCTGTATTTGAGTTTATTTCGATAAACCCAGATTCAATTTATAATTTAAAAAAATTACGTATTCACTTAATTTCTACGGTTCGTCTAATAATGAATAAAACGTGTTTTATTCATTATTAGACTTCATTTTTTTTTATTATTAGAATTCATTTTAGAAAAAAATAAACTTTATCATTTTTTTTTATAAATTATTCTTACATATTTCAATAACCTGCTTAACAGTGACTGCGTCGTTCGTAAGTTGTTATATAATATTCTAAAATGTCATACCAGGCTTGTATACAACATTATATAGTATAGGTACAGAGGAAACTAACTAAGAACTCGTGTATAGCCTACGTTCGCGTTGTTAAAAAAAGGTAGGTAACATTTTGAAATTAAAAAAGTTCCAGAGCGTAATAATTAAGTTGAAATCAGGTATTCTTAACTACGTCTTTAATATCCTTCTGCTTGGTGATGAAGTTTAACAATAAAGCTGAGAAAATTTAATATATATCCGCCCCAAAGGGAGTGAGTGGGGAAGACGTCGGGGTGGGAAGGCTGGTGGTTCCAGTATTTCATTACAGAGTTCGGCTTTCCCCTTAATAAATCACCTGGAAGCTGGCTCTCGTATTAGGGTTCTACATTATACACACGACAACACGTAAAGTGTTTGTACAGTTGATTGGAAATGATGCAGAAGCTAATTTAATACATTGTATAATACAGATAGTGTATTATATCATAGAATAATAGTAAAAAAATCACGGGACATCTACAACCTCGAAGCTATTAGTCCAAGAGCCCGCTGCTTAAATTATGACGTATCTGTTTTTTGATCGAAATGTGGTATAAATGATAGATTAGGGTAACCCCCCTGCCCCCCCCCGAAAAGGTCCCTCTTCGCGGTTTTTCGCATTTTATAGGAATATGGTAAGAGATAGGAGAAAGTAGTCAATGACAAAAATAATCCTTGCTAAATTCTCTATAAAAAATGTTAAGTCAATTTTTTCGTAGTTTTCGTAGGCTCTCGGGAATGGGGCACCATTTATTTTGTAAGACTCGATGAAGAATTTCGTGATTTGAACCTATGTAGTTTACAGTCTTTTATACAAAATAATAATAAAATATTAGTCACCAACAGACTTATAATAACACAATAAAAAAAAAACACTTTTCATCCTTTTCAGCAATGAGGTTCTCCACAAATTCTGAATGTCAAAGAGAATGTTAGTGTTTGGTTTCATACACACCCACAACGTTTACTGGTTACCCCATTATTGGGACATTGAAGGAAAATCCCTCGGGCTTAAGGCCCTCCACATCCCCGGGTAGCTCAGGCGCATTAATAGCTATCTCTTTACCCGAACTTCTAGGCAAATCTTATTAAGAGGTGGGTTCAGGGTTATAGCCTAGGCCCACCATTACTGGGACATATTGTGATGGTATAGTTATCGTTTTGTCATTGGAAATTGAATATCTGTGAGTTGAGAGAACACGAAGAGAAGTACTGGCGAATCGCTTTAGATGTCTTTATTTAGAATACTTATTTTATTGGTGAATCATACTTTTTTATCAAAGCATTTCAGTTTTGTCAACCCTGTTCTGGGGGTAGGTATCCCTAATAGAAGGCAAGGAGTGTTCCCCGGTATTTCATTATAGGATCTGTATGACCGTGTAGGTCACTCGGTTCCGTAGCTCTGGGGGCGGGAGAGTCATGGGGTGCGATGGGGTAGAAGAGAATAGGGGGGAGTTGTCCAAGAAATGGAGGTACTCACCCACCCTACCCCATCATATAGCAAATTCATTTATTATCACCAACATCGGACAATCGGATTGACGATCAACAATAGGAAAACCATAGCATCCATATTATATAATAACTAGGTATTTAATAATATTATGGTGGTAGTATGAGTAGGGTATTTAAGGTATTAGGGAATGAGAAAAGAAAAACACTAATTCGAAAATTAAAAAAAAAACTTTGTCATTTAGATTATCCTTTATGAATGACAATTGTTCCCGAGATAATCTTAAAAATCTTCAATTCTTTTTTTCAACCCCTTAGGATAAAAATTTGTCTTGATAGTGGAAGGTCTTATATTAAAAATTAAAATACGAGTATATCTGTCATCCCAAATTTCAGTTTTCTATGATAAGCCGTTTAGGCTGAGTGTTGATGAGTGAGTGTATCGGTCAGCCATTAGGCACTTGACAGAACCACTATTTATTGTTTGTACATAGTTGGCAGCATGTATTCTGCAGAAATATGCACTTATACTTGTACAATAATCTATAAAAAAAATTATCTAAAACCTTGTGTTTGTGTTAGGAATTCTATGGGACACAAAAGAAGTCAGTCAAGAAGTCAAAAGTCAAGAAGACAGTCAGTCCAAACTCTTTATTATCATATTTTACTCTCTCGATTTACCATATTACCTATGTCGGTTTCGGGAATCGACACTTTTTTTTCAAATTAATTTGGGTTTATCGAAATAAACCCAAATACATCTTTGTACACACAAGCTTAAAAGCTTGTGTTGTGAAGTGTAGTAAGTCGGGGATTGAACCCGCGCCCACTGAATTAACAGTCGAGCGCGTTACCAACCAGGCTACCGACCGCATCAAATGACTTTTAAGCACTTTTAAGTCCCTTATTCTAAAAATGTAGGAGACTATGCGTGCCCTCTGGTGGCACAATTGCGCATTGTAGATAAAAATATTGGTGTGTTCACAACAACATGTCCACAAGAGGCAATATGTATGATAATAATAATAGTATGGAGACATATCCTGTTAGTGAAGCAATTAACAGGTGACACAGGGAACAGAGATTAGGGTCGCACCTTGTCACATGAGCTTTAAGTCTTCATTAACATCAATATTATTATTATTAGTTTCCTATCTTTCTCTCTCTCTCTCTCTCCATACGAGGAGATTAACTTCAGAGTTCAATACACAACACGCACACACACACACATACACACACGCATGCACACTTATTGTAGTATATAATAGACAAGAGTCTTTTCGTGACCCACCTGCTCCCATGGACGTCGCCAGCCTCGGAGGGGAGGCAACAAAAATTCACGATATTGATATAGGATGAAAAACTAGCGTAGAAAAAATAGCGCCGCTGGCGAAAATTTTTTATGAAACATAGTGAAGAATGTCGTGATGTGGTTTGGTTTTTTTTTGAAAAAGTACATAATAATTTGGACAATATTATGTATGAAATATGTTTTCTGTAGAAAGCAACAAAAAAATAGCTCCCCAGGCAATTTTTTGTGAAATAATTGTATTTTGATGGATTTTTTATACTCATTTTAGAACGTTTATGACATGATGAGAAAATGTGATTTTTTGTGAGGTTTTATCATTTAGTACGAAAAAATATATACCTATTCTTCCAATCTCTAGGGGGGGGGCAGAGGGGAGGCAGCTGACGACGCCCATGCCTGCTCCCCATTCAATATGCGCAATAGAATATAGTAGCAATAGAAGAAAAGAGACTCGCTGAATAACTTCGTTCAAATTCTTTTTTCACTTAGCTACACAAGATATGGGAAGACCCTCATATTCACTGCAGAACGTAGGTACATCATTCCTATGCTTATCCCATCAACATGAGAAGAGGTAATACGTATTGCCCTGAATGGACGGCTTTGGAACCTTCCTTTGTTACATTGAGGAGGGGTACAGTGCGAAACACGGGCGTCTTTAAGGGGGGTAGAGGCGCCGTCCTAAAATTTTATATACTTATATATTTAATAATCGTTATTTTAAAACATTTATATAAACTCTAGAGAAAATAATGAAGTTATTCACCTGCCTCAAACAGCTACTTGCCATCACTTCACCCATTTTTCAAAAAAAAAATGCCTGCAGCGCTATTATTTTTTAGATACGTCTGGATCGGTCCCCTCCGAAATGAAAAGCTATGTACGATTGTACGCCACTAGTAGTATATCACACAACTGTCTTAAGGGTATGGCACCAGGAATGACGTCACAGTCTTTTCCCACGGCATTAAGGTTCAAAATCGCGTGACAATCGCACGATAAAATGGTAAAACAATAGCGTTTTTTCCATTTTTTGGGGTTAATTTTGCGTCTATCAAAAAACTTTTAAGGTTATTCCCTAGATTTTAATGCATATTATCAGTACAAAAAATCATTTTTACTCCGCGACTTTCGCGAAACGAGTTTTCGTCTTTTCGTCTTTCGAGAAATCTACACAAGATAAAAAAAATATTTTACGGTTATTCCCTAGATAAAGGTTCAATGCATCTACCCTATTTTGTTCCAAAGCATATTTAGTAACGGTTGTCGAGATAGAAGGTCTCCCGTTTTTAGAAATTTTTGAAATGTCGGTATGCACACTCTTAATAAATAAATTTTAGAACTGGTTGAGTACCAAATGTAGCGTCAAATGGTTGTCATTAGTTTATTTTAAAGACGTTTATCACGAAAGAATAACATTTACGTAATTTTTTGCAATAATTGATGAAATTCTGAGAAGGAAATCAGGAAAAAAATTTCTCATTAAAAGTACAATTTTCTTTACGTCGACGTCACCTCCTTACTTCTGAGATCCTCCTTCATTTTTAATTTCCTGTTTTGGATTTTTATATCACAATATTAATAATAAAAATTGAACAGGTCGTTACAAAAAAGCAGTTAAGGTAAATATAATCTTAACCCATTTCTGAAAAAACACAGTAAAATCTCGCAGCGAGCGCCCCATATAAACATGCCCCTTTTTAAAAATCAAATAAGTAATCTTGTAGGCTTTCGCAGCGTGATGAATCCATTTCCATTTTGTTCGTTCTTCGGGTTTCCTTACTGCGAGTCGAGTGGTTGAGTAACCGAGCTTTCGGCAGCAATACTACTGCCATCTTCGGGGTGAAGTAGTTTTTGTATGTAAAAGTACTCCCTTTTTTATGTTGTAAGTACCCATCACACGACTCGTTCGCCGATTCGTTTATTTCCCAAATATACTTACACTGTTATACATAGACTACATAGTGTAGGGAATACATATCTGAATAATATAGATATTTTCAACTGCACACTCAATACATATAAATCATTGCTGAAGTCAAAATTGTGAAACATATATCTATATACTGTAAATATTAATAGTGATTATTGTCGGCTGTCTATACCTGCAAATTGGTCTTTACAAACCATTTCTCATGTACTTTTGATCTCATATTTTATATTTTTTGTCAATGTTTCAGATGTACCTTAACTTACTTATTTTTTGTTGTTGCTTATATTGTACTTGTTATTATTATTATTCATGTTAAAGGCTTGCGCCGTGAATAAATAAATAAATAACGTATTAGCCAAAACCACTTTTCCCTAAATTCGTCATTACCACTTACTGCAAGCAGGATACTGCTTATGTACATTACCTACTGTTGTCTTTTTTCATAACTCGAGATTTTTTGCCAATAATGATTTATTTATTTATTTATAAGCAAATAAAGTATCCTTGTCTACTGTAAAACTATTCAATCTACTTTTCCCCAATACGTTAAAGTTCTTCATGGTATCATCTGAAGATTGTACAATTTAAATCGGCTAAAATGTACAGAGCAATAAATCTATTCAAAAATAAACTAATGGCTTCAAGCATATTCTAATTATAGCTATATTCCAGCAGAATTTAATACTAAAGAACAAAACTCTTTAAAACTATAAAATTACATTCTTTATTATTTATTTTTTTCACTTTTAATTAAAATTTGTTCATTAAATTTCCCTTCCATAATGAGAGTTCTGTTGAAAGAAAAATGAATCCTTAACAGAGGCGAAATAGGTTACGTAAGAGTAAATTGTATTCAAATTTATATTCAATGACAGCCATTGTAACATGCAACCTACATTTTTTTTATAATTAAATTATTTTATTTTGTTTATTTTTATTTTATTACGAAATAAATTTAATGTATTATTAAGTAAAAGAAAAACTGCTTTCTGTAAATACATATTAGATATTTGTGAAAGTGGGTAATCTAGCGACAGGTATGCAGGTGTGCATTACATTATCAATGAACGAACGACACATGCAAACATACATCATGTATATTCTGTCATTTGAAATAAAAAGTCAATTAAAACAGTAGGTACTTATATATTTTATTTACAAAATTGTATACAAAAAAATTCTCTGCGACTTTCGGAAAACGAGTTTCTGTCTTTCGGAAAAAAGATAAGAGGTGTTTTTCACATTTCTTTTGAGAAATCTATACAAGATATAAAAAATCTTTTACGGTTGTTCCGGTAAAGATTCAATGTATCTACTCTATTTTTTTCCAAAGCATATTAAGTAACGGTTGTCGAGATCTAAGTTTACCCGTTTTTAGAAATTTTTGAAATGTCAATATGCATACTCTCAAGTTTGACATATTTTTTGGGCTGCTATTATTTAACGCATTTCCAAAATAATAACAATCATGAAAAATTAATTAAAATAATGATCCGAAACGTGGGTAATAAAATTTGATTCACTCGCTAATTACACCAGATTGCTTCCGTGTATAGGAACTACTGTATAATATCTAGATTCCTATAAGTATAATATAATATATTAAACACACAATCTTGAGATGCTAAATACCGGAATATAGTTATGTTACTTGTACAGGTGTCTTAACTATAATTGCCCTGTTGTATCATTTTGCAGATACGTTTATAACAGGATTTTCTTTAATAAATCAGCCCCCATAAAAAATATAGATTTAAAATTAACGCGATGAAAAAAGAGTGGGATTGGTTTATTTATTTATCGTTCGGCAACGTCGAAGTATTGTCACATCGTTAAAGTCTGACATCCAGCGCCTCCAGCCACTGGAGGAACTCAGGGGAGGCAGCACTGTAAATGGTACCGGGGTAAGCACGTATGGGGCAATCACGCAAGATGTGCTGCATGGTTTGCTTCGGGTGTTCACAGTCGCACTGTAGATCATCCCTCATTCCCCACTTGTGGAGCATGTCACCGCAGCAGCTATGACTCGTCCTAAGCCTATTGAGTGCGGTCCACTGCCTGCGAGGCAGGTGGAAACCAGGCTAGTGGGATTAGTGCTATTAGATCACAAAATGCAAACATAGTGGATAGTGACAACACTCGTAGAATTTAAGTAGAAATGGCGTTATTGCCGGCAAACAAAATTGTGGTTCTAAACTAGTCCTCTTTCTTGCAGACTGTAGGTAAGTATAAAATATTTTCTATTAGGTATTGCTAATTTGGAGTAGGTACGTACAACAATAAGTTAATTATCGGTGTAATTTACCTAGCTAAGCATCCTAATGTAATCTTCAGTGCCTATTGTTTTTTAACTGTTCTTTTTATTTTGTCACTGCATTACAGTCACATCGGGACTCTGTAGAAAATAGCAAGTAAGTATGTAGGTGTATACATTACAACAATTAGATGTTGTTTCTATAATGCCACCTAACTATAGAGTATAGTATCACTAAGTTATACTTAGCTAAGTATTCGCTAATGTGTTTAATGTCCCGTCGTAGATTACGTTGATTTGTAATGTCGGAAATAACAACCGTTTTGTACAGCAGAATCTATCCATTGAGAAAATAATATTATTAATCTCTATACCTACTGTATGGAGCGGCGAATTATAAAAGAATTTTTATGAGGCGTCCCCCCGGTGGTTGCTATTAACAAAACGGCGCTATGGAGAGGCCCATTTGTTTTTATATTATTGATTAATTAATTATAATTTTGATTCGCCGCATCTAATATCTTCTCCCGCTGTTTATAGTTCACTGTTTGTTGTTTAAATACCGCTACGTCTTTCTCTTTTAACTTACATAATGACACCAATGCCTACTCGAGAGATTCGAACCCAAACAATAAAGGTGAATGATATTTTGGAATCGTTTCATGTACTTATTGGATTTTTGTACTGTACCATACCTTCATGATACTACACTATATCCTTGCTGGGTAGGAAGGATTCTTATAATGAGTCCAAACCATCTCAATTTGTTCACTTTTTCATAGCTTTTTTCAAACCTCAAAATAAACGTTATTTTAAATACTTTATAAACTCAAAAAAAAAAAACGGAGTATTTCAAGAGCCTAAAACAGCTGTTGGCAATCTCGCTTCATCAATTATTAAAAAAAAACTTTCGCAATTTTTTTATTACACTTTTTGTACACGATAATTTTAATACCAATCTAAAACACGTCCTTTTTCACTCACCTTCACGAAAAATTTTGCCTGACGTTCTATTATTTTTTTAATAGGTCTGAATCGGCCCCTCCGAAATGAAAAGCTATAGATATACGCCACTGGTAGTCAGCTAAACAAATTTAGCCTGATTATTGCTAGTAAACTTCTGCTTTGAGAGTTTTCCACAAACGACGTTTTCGTGGTGACGCTTTCGCACTCAACTGAAATTCATCTTCAGCCACAGTTCAACTTGTAAGACTAACTCATTCTAAATTACTTTATGTAATTTACGATTTAATGTTGTCCTAGCCATCATGTTTCTTAGATTTATCTGCTATAAACTATTCTACCAACTAACCGCAGTCTGTACAATTTATTTTATTTCAGTCAGCACTAAGTAAATATAAACATGTATAATATTTTAAAGTGTATGATATGTGACAGGAGTTTTATATCCGAGCATCGAGATAATATAAAAAAATAGGAAATTATTTTAATCTCTAATATAGTTTAATGACATCGATAACTTTTAAACTAAGCATACTTACTTTTATGATATGTACCTATAATATAATGCAGTCGTGATTATATTTGTACAAAATCGAATATGTGTAATTTGTGCAACGTGCGTGCATGTTATAAAATCACTATAATAAAACGTTTGCTCTCCTCTACGGTCTGTTGTAAAATTCTCAGTACCTAGATGGCAATTTCTCTTATCCACCTTATTCAAATTTAAACCCATTTCATAGAATCGCATCAGAAAAAATATTAGATGTCAGTCGTCAACTGCCAAATTGCTAGTAGGTAACATCAATTAAAAAAAATAGATTGTTCTTTCTTTTCAACATTTATTTATTTGTTTATTTATTTACATTCTTGGTGAATAAAATATAAGATTACGCTAATGTTATAAATAGATACTATTACAACTTTAAAATTTGTTAACTAGGGCGAGCTTACATACCTACTTACTTTACGTGTCCGGGAGCTTATCTCAATGCTGTGATCTCTGCCTGCTAACCCCACATTTCTTTATACTGTTTTTAACACCGACTGATTTCTATTTCTTGGTTTGTTTATTACTTTACATTTTTTCGTCGGTCTCAGCAGGTCCTTACTAGTATTTAATAATAGTTGATCCTCTGCTCGTATATTAGTTAGAATGAATGTTAGTACAAGCATTCGGCATTACTTACTATCTTAAGATAATCGCAGCCAATTAAAAGACGAAAGGTTCCACTAATTACTCGGGACAGGGCGCCATCTTCAAACTACATCCCGTGTGAAACACAGGATGCTACAATTTATTAAAAACGTAATTTTAAAACTCTGAAAAAATGATCTGTTCGCGTATTTAACCCATTAGTGCATAAGGTTTATTCCTGAATATTTCTTCATGATCTCTTCAAGTTTTGCTAAATTAGACTCAAATAGGCCAAAGAAAGAAAAAAAAATGAAATCGGACCGGTAGTTTTTTTTATATGGAGTGTCTTATATATAGGACACTATGCAAAACTACATGTTGATAATTTTAGTATGGCGCAGTATGGAAGTTGTATGGGGAGTTACAGATATGTGTTTTATTTTATTTTTTTTTTCAAGTTATTAGTAATATTTCTATATTTTTATGGAAAATATAGAAAATATTTGTAAAAATAGTAATAATAATAATAATTATCACATAAATTATTGGAGGAAATGTAGAAGAACTTAATTAATTTTTAATCATTTGGTCTTCCTATATCGTTCAATTCAAACATTTAGCATCATCTTCCAATCATCCAACTGCACATTTTTTAAAATATAGAAGTTGCAGTGATGATTCTACCACTATTTCGTCCTGTAATGGTCATCAAAGAAACATAGGGAGGCCACAAGGCTTCTAAAATCAGAGCTATTTTGAATAGTCAGTATTACCTCTTCTCACGACATCCCTGATGCTCTAATATCGTTATTTGAGGGCCGGTGTACAGTGAAAGAGCAATTCCCGGCTTCTGAAAACCCTATTGGTTACAAAATAGCGTTTATCGAATATCCTGTAAAATTCAGGTGTTAGTAAAATCATAATTTCATATCTTCTCCAACAATGAGGTTCGCACCTATTCTGACTATAATACAAATGTTTGCACAAAGAGAATGTTGTGTGTTTTTATATGCACACAGCATTCACTGTTTACCTCAGTATTGAGATTTACCATGATGCTACTATAGTAGTAGTGATAATATAGAGCTCTATTTTCCTTTTATGAACTGTTTTTACTAAAGATTTCGTCATCGTTAAATATTTATTTCTGAAATTCGGGATGATTTTGTCAACGCTGAAATTAAATAATTATTTTTATTTATATTATCTATAATAAAAAAAATATATTCCTAATAAAAAAATAACCAAAATTTACAGAGCAAAAGGAATAGCGAGAAATAAAATAATATACATACCTGAAGAAATCAATATGATTTATATCTATACAAATTTAGCTTTTTTTTCAATAAAAAAGGGTTTATTTAGCGAAAAAAGTAAAAATAATGTATAACATATTCAACATTATGTGATATTTTGTCGAATTCTAATATAATCAATAAAAAAATGTAGTAGAATACATTTCCTCATAGAAATCTACTACGCGCATAGTACAGTTGTATGAAAACCTAAAGATGTAGTTCTGCATAGTGTCTTATATATAAGACGGTGTAATGTATCGTCTTATTGAAAACACTTGTAATCTATCGATGGAAATTTATTTATTATCATATCAAAGCATGATGTTTAAGCTTTTGATCAATGTAATTTTCATTCCAATATCTCATAAAATAAAAAAGTTATTACATAATTAGTGTCCCCAGGTACCGATTGACGGAGCTACTATTCGCTCTTTTAACTTTATCTCTTCACTGACTGTACATCGTTCGGTATTTACATTTTTTTCTTATGGTGGTGTATTGCCACATTCTTAACGATTATAAATGTGAAAAAAATATTAACATATGTATATTGGTAATTGAGAAAATGCCTAAAAACCAGCGTCCTATTTATAGGACACTATGCACTAATGGGTTAATGTACATATGTAAACACAAAATGAAATGAAATGCCTATATTTTTTATATGTACACTATACAGGGTGTTTGATAGATGGATACAGATATCTTCAGGAGTGATAGTAGAGGTCATTTAGCATCTTTTGAGCCAAACTTAGCTTAGTCAAAAGTCGCACGGTTCTCGAGATATTCGAGATTTTAACTTTTTTTCGAAATACCCCGAATTACTCAAGTTTTAGCCCGATAGCATCGTAAGTAAAGGTACCTACTTAGTTATATCATTCTATTTTGTTACCTGTATATGTGTTTAGTCTATTTAAATCATAAGTTTCAATCTGAAAAACAATCATGTTAAAAAAATATCGGATTAAAATTTCGAGAAAGAGATATTTCAAAAACGAGTTACGACTTTGGAGAGGATTTTAGATAAGAAAAAAAATGTTCAAAGATTCAGAAATCTGGAAAAAACTTCTCTGGTTTATGCTCTTTCAAATGATATACAAAACATTATAAAAAACATTAGTTTCGAAAATCTATGATACAAAAACTTAAATAGATCACCTCTAATTTAAGCAAATTTCCATACAAATTTACTATAGGTACGGTTGCATAGTGAAAAACACATTTCCTTTCAATTTACTGTTTCCGAATTTGTATGGAAATTTGCTTAAATTAGAGGTGAATCACCTCTAATTTAAGCAAATTTCCATACAAATTCGGAAACAGTAAATTGAAAGGAAATGTGTTTTTCACTATGCAACCGTACCTATAGTAAATTTGTATGGAAATTTGCTTAAATTAGAGGTGATCTATTTAAGTTTTTGTATCATAGATTTTCGAAACTAATGTTTTTTATAATGTTTTGTATATCATTTGAAAGAGCATAAACCAGAGAAGTTTTTTCCAGATTTCTGAATCTTTGAACATTTTTTTTCTTATCTAAAATCTTCTCTAAAGTCGTAACTCGTTTTTGAAATATCTCTTTCTCGAAACTTTAATCCGATATTTTTTTAACATGATTGTATTTCAGATTGAAACTTATGATTTAAATAGACTAAACACATATTCAGGTAAGCAAAAAGAATGATAGAACTAAGTAGGTACCTTTACTTACGATGCTATCGGGCTAAAACTTGAGTAATTCGGGGTATTTCGAAAAAAAAGTTAAAATCTCGAATATCTCGAGAACCGTGCGACTTTTGACTAAGCTAAGTTTGGCTCAAAAGATGCTAAATGACCTCTACTATCACTCCTGAAAATATCTGTATCCATCTATCAAACACCCTGTATTATGACCAATAAATCTATCTACGTATCTATCTATCTAACGTACGTCATTTCGATATTAGATGTGTTCTTGTCAGATTCTACCGTTCTTTCCACCAGAAAACTTACCGCGATAAGTTCGCCGAAGTGAGTATTACTATCACGTGTACCTACATTTGTTTCACGAGTATATTTGTACTTATTTAATGTTCACTTGAAGATTAGATAAATAAATACTTAAATAAATGTAAGGTATGACGTAAGGAACCTAGATGCCAATGTAGGAAGACATAAAGGATATTACGTGACGGTTGGTTCTGGCATTACCGCTAGGTAACCATGGTAACTGGTGACGAAAAATAGTGTATGAACGCGATGACAAAAGTATGAAAGTATTTTGCTAGGTTAGGATTAATATTAGGTCTTTACCATACGATTTTCTAAGCGGTTCAGCAATATGTTTTTATACTATTGTGCAGATACTGTAATAAATAAATAACATAAATGATTTGCCTACTTACCTGTATATATGCCAAACTTCTAAGAGAAAAACTTACAAATCACAACTTTATACAAAACTGTTACAGAAAATCATAGTAATACAAAAGAACCTCTTGCCTCACTTTATTTAAAAGAAAACAGTAGACTACAAATGAATCACCCTGTGTATAGATATGTGACTCGGTCAGAGATAACATCAGTGGATAGAAATAATAATATATAAGTTTCCATATCCAACAGAACTCTATTTCTGTGTTCAGTTAGCTGTGAAGCTCAGATATCATTGCGACTCAGAATCAACTAATTGGTGCACCATTTTTAAAGCTGATTCGAAACAATTTAAACCCGTGGTCGTGGCAGATATTTGTGCGGCCCGAGACACAGCAAACAATTTTAGTAGACAATCACTACCAAAACTGATTTTTCGTGCGAAGTTTACGAAATAGAAATACGCGAAATTCGAACACGGGAATAATAAGATTGTGTTACGTAGTCTTTACATTTGAGCATTTTTTTTCAAGAGAAAAAAACTCGACTCATTAAAAAAAATCGACTGCGGCGCTATTATTTTAGTTATCCCTTGAATCGAAGCTCTATCACCCATTCACTAAGAGCCCTATTACACAAGGACACCATGGCAACACGAGCAGTCCCCGCAACCAACAAAACGTATACAGCTCTATGGAGCAACCAACAAGCTGCATGCATTTTGTTGGTTTCGGCAACTGATCGCGCTGCCATGGTGTCCTAGTATTAAAGGGCCCCTAAGACCTGCGTTGGTATTGTACCTACATGATTTTCATTCATATCTAAGTGTGTGGTCCGCAGTACCGCCTCAGTTCATTACCCTACGTGGCCCTCGACCAGAAAAGTGCGACGATCGCTGATTTAAACCAACCTATCTTGGTGAAGTAGTTATGAAGTCTTTGTATATGAATTAAAACCCAGATCATTTATATTAATGACCATAAAAATTATCACAAAATTTAAAGCACTCTTTGTTTTGTACATCACTGATATGTAGGACCTACCTATATACAGGTTTCCCTCGTATTACCTATGAAATATTATGGAAAAAATACTTACTATAGGTACTGAGGTTTCTGAATATTCCCTTCTTCGGAGCATTTGATAAATTTTAACATCATCTGTGGCTTTACAGCATATTTTATTCGCGGCCATCTGTCTCTATCGTGGCATGCACATCAAGTCCTTGATATCAACGGCGTTTACTTTTCGCTGCATCCTCTTCCATCCAGATGAGTTTGGTCTCTAAATCAGAAGCAGTCATGATACAAGTGCTTCCTGAGCGATCGCATTCTGGGGCACTGTAAAGAACTTCGAGGGGGATATTTGGGAAATCCATGAGACGATGCCGAGGGCAATTGAATATCTGCGAAATATTGGTGCGGAGCTCTGACTCCCAGATCAGTTCTACAATGATCAATGTTTTGCTTGTTACACGGAAAATTTACTTATGAATAATATAGGGCTGTCTGGCGCTCTGTCCTCTCTGCCTACCCTGCAAGGGACGTGGCGTTAAGGTATAGATAGATAGAAATAAAAAAAAATAGTTCATATAGCAGAAATCACCCATTGTTTGGTGGGTTACCTAAAAAACCAATACGTAAAGTGAATATCCGAATAAGAAAGTACAACTGTATATTGTAGTATTTTTATTTCCGTAGACAAAACATTTTAAGTATTAATTCTAAACCGCAGTAAAGTATTATAATTATTATAATACATAAGTTAGACAATTAGTTAGTGTAGGTTTTTTGTTTAATTAAGAACATTTATAGAACAACACTCATCTTATACACCTCATTAAGATTAATTAGCTTACATAATTAAAATTAACAAATTGTTATTGTTATTTCCATTGTTGCCAGAAGAACAATTAAAATTTCCGTATAGTTAAACAATTTGTCATACATTTAATATTATAAAGTAAAGTAAACCTACGTAATATCTGTTAGTTATTTTTAATATTTCCTGTTTTCTACACAATTAGGTGAATATTATTTACTAGGTGCTTTAGTTTATTATCTACCTGTATAAAATAAAAATATGAAAATAAATTTGGTACGATACTAGGGTTGCCAGATTTTTCGCCCCCTCCCCCCCGTCGACGAAAAAGTTTTTTGATGCATTTTTTATTTTAGCGCTCTGATTTTTCGTCGACGGAGGATGGGGGAGTCCCTAGGCAAACTTACAAAGACGAAAGCTGTGTTGACTTTGGCCAAGAAAAAATCTTAATAATTAACTTCTCCGGTTTTAGCACATCTCGCAACCTTAATCCTCACTCGCATTCCGATGTTACGCCGGGGAAAAGTTCAAAACGAAAATTTTACGAATCGCTAATGGGAACTTTGTTTTCTACGTGCGAAAATATTCCAACATTTCCGAAAACCTGGACATTTAGGCGTCCCAAAAGGTTTGTTCGGGACACAGGGACACGAGGCGTACACCGGGACGTCTGGCAACCCTATACGAGACCTAATTTATACGGTCTTTATAAGACTGATGTATCTAATGAGGTTATGAAAAAATTCCACTAATTGATGAAATAGATACTGTGTGCTGTTTTTATTCATTCTTGAGTTATGGCAATATTTATATTGAGAGGATAACAAAGAAAATGTATTTGGATGGAAGAAGATGTGTAAGGAAGCGTGGCTGTCCTAGAAAGACTTGGCTGGCTCGACCATGTCGACTAGTTGCACAAAGACGAACGTGTTTTGAGAAAAAGGATACATAGAGTGTGTACGATGAATTGCATAAATTGAGTGAAGAAAGAAGTGTGTTGTAAGGATAGGGAAGGCTAGAGTTCTGATCTCTCTGCCTACCCCGCAAAGCACGCGGCATAAGAGGTAGAATAGAGGTGGTCGGTAGCATGGTTGGAAACGCGCTCGACTGTTAATCTGGTGGGTGCGGGTTCAATTCCCGATGCCGACTTACTCAACTTCACGACACAAGCTTTTCAAGCTTACTGTGAAGTGCACAAATATGTTTTTCGGTTTATTCCGGTTTATCTCTGCCTACCCTGCAAAGGACGCGGCTCAAGGGATTGAATAGAGGTGGTCGGTAGCATGGTTGGCAACGCGCTCGACTGTTAATCCGGCGGGCGCGGGTTCAATCCCCGATGCCGACTTACTCCACATCACGACACAAGCTTTTCAAGCTTACTATGAAGTGCACAAAGATGTATTTGAGTTTCGATGAACCCAGATTTACTATAAAAACAAAAAAAAAAGAAATAGAAACCTTTATTGGACATCCGAGGCAAAATCCAGAGAGAGATGAAGACGAATGAAGGAGGCCTATATCCAGAAATGGAAGCTGCAGGGCTCGTGAAGAAGAAGATTGTTTTTATGTAATGACACAATAATTTAGTTTTGTGAAACATCGGATTCTCTCCATGGATTGCGTAATTGGATAACAAATATTTTTCTCAACAGATATACTCGTAGGTACATCGATGGATGAACTTTCAGTCAAGCTTATTAAAATGTATGATTCAGCTGCATATCTGTTGAGATAACTTATGTACAATATTATAATTGTATCTCATTTGTAACAATTCAGAAATTATTAGTCGAATTCAAATACTCGTGGCACTGCACTCTAGGAAGGCAGATACACTTACCTATAGATATACAACTTGTATAGACTAGACCAAGGTGATTACAAATCTATAGTCCACGTGCCAACCGTCACACGTGGAACGATAATTGTCGAAGATATTTCATCGTGAAATTTGAGTATAGTATATAAATTTATATTTTTATCTGTCTTTTGCTTATTTATTTACATTTCAAGTGAACAATACAGAATGGTACAAACTTATAAGCACGCAATCAGACATATCATACAAAACTGTTCACTAGGGCCAAGCATGGGCCAAGCACGTATCCATACTTTTGGTTCGGGGGGGGGGGGGACATTTATTCAAGCAATTGACTTAACGCCTTTTTTATCCTATAGTAAATATACTTACCTACCAAAAAATTAGCGCCGCAGGCGAAATTTGTTACACATGTTTGTATGTATCATGTCTACATAAAAAGTAGTTACAAAAAAAACTGAGGCGCGCCGAGATAGCAGAGAAAAATCGTCCCGTCCGTCCGTCCTGTGTCGTGTATGCGCCAGATTTCTGGGGGGTATAGATCCCAACTATCCCTCCCCTTAGATACGTGCTTGACTAGGGCGAACTTATTACAACTCTGCGATTACTTCCAGTTAACCTATCTTCAACACAGTTTCTTGCGTACTAAACTGAGAGAACAGAACACCACGCACTATTCTTCTCTGATGGCTCCTGTTCAGTCCTGACACATATGCCCTTTACTTCGAAAATGTTCAAATTCAACCAAAAATTGTTTCTATCAATTCACACCGCTTCCCTTACGGAGTAGGCAGATAGAACACAAAGCCAGACTGATCTATACTTACGCACACCCCTTGCTTCCGTCATATTCACGTAATGTGTCATGCATGCTCTCCGAATTTTTTTATTCAAAACCGTCAGGTCGACATGATGGGTTCAAGTCAGCCACGGACGGCCATATTGATTATATGTATTTTGGCGAGGAAAGTTTTGATCTTAAACTTAATTTAAAAAAATATTATGTAGGTAACTACTTCCTAAAAGATTTTGTTTCCCTGGAGTACTCGTACCTATCTTATAACAAATTACTGTGGTTGTATGTACCAGTAGTTAAGGTTTAGACCGTTACTTAACTGCTTCCAAGTGCTTCAGAAACTAAATACATTACTGGATGCCTACCTACATACAATGGGGTAGTTTGTACGTCTTCCATTTATACCCATTAACGTGTAAGGGGTGCGAACTTATGACTAATTAATATCGAGCACTAAATATGCCTACAATTTCATGAAATTCTCCTAGTTGTCTCAGAAGTCAAGAAATTTGGAATTCTCTGTGTATCAGGTTATCTATAGCTTAACTCAACTTTTAGCATGTTTGTCGCATGTCCGCGGATATCCCATGGCACTGGAGATGCCAAAGTTAAAAGATAAGATCGTGAGACCTCAGGTATTGAAGTGCTTCAGGAGACAAGTTGTGAATGCCTTCCATTGTGCTGTTGAACCTGATGAGCTAGAAATAGAACAGAAATAAAAAGCAGACAAAGAAGAAGAGATGAAAAATTAATACATTTTTTTTTTAATAAAATGTATCTGGGTTTATCGAAATAAACCCAAAAACATCTTTGTACACTTCACAGAAAGCTTTAAAAGCTTGTGTTGTGAAGTGGAGTAGGCCGGGGATTGAACCCGCGCCCACTGGATTAACAGTCGAGCGCGTTACCAACCAGGCTACCGACCACCTAAAAACTTCCTTCTGTAGTTCAGATTGCAAAATGATTGTGAATTTAATATTGATTCATTTTATAGGTTACGTTGGAGCGGTTGGAGCTGCAAAATGCGACCCCCTCGGTTGAAAGACATCTTCATATGAGACCTAAATAATGTCACATAATGCTTTGAAGTCAAGAATATAGGAATATGTTGAGATCCGGTTCGATGTTCCGGAATCTAAAACTATGAGGAAGTTACGAGTATACGGACTCAAATAGAATTGTCGATGTTTCTCTGGATTAATTCCTATCCCTAAATGCCTGTAATTATAATAGTGACCAAGTATTTCAATAGTCCAGATAATAATTCACTGCATAGGAGAAGATAACCTTCATATACCTACATACTTATGAAGTGAACACACCTAAGTACAATCAACGTAAATAAATTATCTCACTCTATAATAACATTATCTCTAAGGTTACCAATTCTCCCCATTAAAATCTCATTCATGCTATAATGGATAGGGCGAGTTAATTGTTTCCAGTAAATTTTAACAACAATCGTACCTAATACTGGAAAAAGGGGAATTTCGGACAACTATTTTCCACGCAAATAAAGATAACATCGTACAAGAGTATACCAAATACCACATAAAAATACTAAGTCAACAACTATCGACCAAAACGCAGTATTCTGCTCAGACACTTTTCCTGATTAAGTACCATTCGGGACTCAACATAATGCGAGTTAAAAAGGCACTGCTTAGTTTTGACACTGAACCCAAAGGCCCCAAAGAGCTTTCCAGATCTCTTCCACGTTATTGAATTAATGCTCCACTGACAGCTCTGATTCTGATTCGTATAGTTCTGGGGATTGCCTGTCGGAGTGATGATCCACCCAGGTGGTCAGAAGTGATGATGATAATTATCATACTTTTTTACCTCCAATAGTTAACGACAACCTTCTGGCTATTTTCGAAGAATTGTGGAATTTGAGATATTATCTAAATTATTTTAGGTATTAGAATTGTATATTTCTGCATCGCGCAGTTGGAAATACATTAAAGATTTTGCTTAACAGAAACGAGAGGACATCAGAATGTGGTGGAATAGGTGAACGTTGCCCCAGGCAAAATGTGATCACTTAATCCAGCCGACTCGTAAGCGTCGGAACATCCATCCTGCTTCATCTCAAAGAGAGTTCACACATAGGTCCATTATTTGCATGTAGATACCTCTCACTTCTGTTAAAGAAAATCTGTAATTATGGAATTGCCAAAAATCCTAATTCTTGAATGATGTTGTAGGCAGTAACACTCACACATCACAATAACTTTACCCTTCAACACACCACTGCTCACGCTGCGGCAGTAAATTACTGATGACTCGACGGATGTTTACATAGAAAAAACTACTTCATCCTGAAGATGGCAGCAGTATCTCTGTCGAAAGCTCGAGACATCCTAATTCTTACCAAAAAGCACCCAAAAATTACAATTAATTGACCACAACCCTGTGTGAATAACGCCAGTAATTTGTGCCAGGTAGTTCCAGATGCTACAAATTGCATAATTATTATACCACACAATTAATAGCATTAGGTAAGGAATTGCTACATAATACTGCATAGATATCGTAGATATAGGTTTGTAGATTCAGTAAACGGATATCATTAGTGAAATAATTGCTCTTGCTTTTCATTTTACTAATTGTGTTTGTTCTTGGAACCGCAGTTCTATAATAATTCATCGTTCAGCTAAATTGCTGACCATAGGTATCTCATTAGTTTAGTTTGCCAACAACTGTTGAAGAAATTTATCTTCTACTGGGTACATCAAATTGTAGTATGTATCTATCATTAAAGCAGATCGATTTACACCTCCGAGTGGTAAATCCAATACAAAGCAAAATAGATGATCTTTTCGTTCATTGGTAAATCCAAATTTCAACATTGCTTTATGGTAAACGTAATACTGTCTAATGTGTAATGCGATCTAAGACTCACCACAAACGTCCCGAAGTTCAGTTAACGGAATCGACCGTTTTGCAAAAAAGTTCCGACCAAAACCTCTTTCTGAATTTAAAATCGGGGTGACGCTGAATTCAGAGAGAGGTTTTGATCGGGACTTTTTTGCAAAACGGTCGATTCCGGAACTGAACTTCGGGACTTGTGTGGAGAGGCTAAGAAGAATCCTTTGTAATGTTTTTTCAATTATTAGTTACAAATTACTTATTCCAGAGAAAAGTTTTCAATGCGGGAATAAGCAACCTTCAAACTATTTATTGTTGCTGTTGCTCCGTGGCCTTGAGTGTTCTATGGAACGGTGTCACGTCTTTTGGTCGCGGACACTTGATCGCGCGACATTTGGTCGCCGACATCTGGTCGCGCGTCATTTCGTAGCAGCGACAACTGGACGCAGCGACATCTGGTTGCGGATTATAATATTTAATTTATCATGTACGTATTTACAGGTCTAGTAATTATGAACCGGTGCAATCTTGAAGTTTTGTCAAAAAGCAGAAAATTACGTATAATTATCTCTATTAACGTTTTCATTAAATTTTATAATCCGCGACTCAATGTCCCGCGACCAAATGTCACGCGTCCAATTTTCGCCGCGTCGAATTGTCGCCGCGACCAGGAACAATGTCACCAGTCTTTGAGAAATTAATTACATTAAATTTCCTACGAATTCTGTCTTTCCACTTAATCAAACTACAACTTGATTAATTTAGTACCTGTTATGTACTATTATACAAACTTATCAATAACTTGTATTCAAAATTAAATGTATTCTGAACACGGGTATGTCTCTTTTTACAAATATCTGTGTGCTGGAGATAACAATACTGTGAAATACCTATACCTAATTTCCTAAGCTCTGACTAAACCAGCGAAGCGACCGAAGTATTGTATATATCTTAGCAGTATCGAAAGCTGTCTTAACCTACATTAGCCTTTATGTAGATAGATCATAATCAACATAAGCCCAACACCCCTGGGTGATGGTTGGGTCTTGGTTAAACCCAGGACTTTCCTCAATTTCTTTTTGCTTGTTGCCCTTGATCAACAGTTGTGTATATTTTCTAGTGTGGAAGTATCAGCGGTGACAGATATCCGTTGCAATTTAGCCTTTGGACCTTCTTTGAGTAATTTTAGGTTAGATTGTTGTTTTTTTATTTTGTTCTCTCCTTTTGACTTTCTTATTTAATTTTATATTTAATCGTAGATTAGCTTTTAATTTCTTACTTATTGACGATATAATATTGACTAAACTTGTACAAACTAATTAGGTCGCTGTTTGAACTATATACTTAGCTATCCATGTCCATTATATTTCTTGTGTATTCAGTGTATTCTTTCTATGTGTATTCAGTGTCTGTGTTGTACTTATGAAATAAATAAATAAATAAATAAATAAATAAGACCATATTTTTTACACGGAGGCATGACTTTGCCAACACACTTCTCAGTATTATCAGCCAGAAGAGTCTACATATTATCATTCATGATTGACATATAAACTCATCAGCCTAATACTGGAAAAAATTCACCTATCCAGATATCACGGATATCACAGGATTAGGCTCAGATGCGCGGGGCCTAAAATACAAGCATTGTGCCTGAAATATCAGTATTTAGAAATCGTCTTACAATATTGCAAGTATTAATAATTACCAATTTTTGCATTTTTATTTATAAATTTTCCGGTAAATCTATTTTTTAATTAATTTTATTTTTTTTGAAGACCAAAACTATTACTGTTGCATTATTTTTATCGTCACTTTTCCTTATAACGACACACGCTATATGGTACTTATAGTTCGATTATTCATTGGAAATCGGAGATAATGTTTAGATCTGATAGTTGAGTAGGATCCGTTAGTTACATAGTTAGTTGCACATCATAGTAGATATATCTAATTAATATGAAGCTGTTCTGTTCACCATAATTGCCAACAATAGGTTAAATAACATTTCGCGTGCAGTATATTATTATCAGCAGATACCAAGTCGTGTGAAAATTTCCTTTACTTTTTTTCTTCAATATAAAATGCTATTATTTCCATCAATTATTTTCATTAGTTACGAGCTTACTAATCACATGAATCTCTTTAATAATTACTTCATTGGTAATCAGAATCACACTATCAGACGGACAGACTCACTCTATAAAAACACATTAATTAACTAACAAACTAACGTCGTCATTTCTAATAGAGACGTACGCATTATGAAATAAAGCATCGAATATTTAAATTCAGTTTCTCTTCTACTTAATTGTTCCTATCATCATCTTTATCTTTATCCCCGGATTTAAAGCCATTATTCTGGCGTATTCTACGTGTTCACTGTTCAAGCCATCCTAGGTTTGACCTCTCTATAAGAAGCGATGCATGTGTTCTATTTCTAAACCAAGAGCCTCATATCATAGTTCCTTATAAAGTCTTTCTACATAAAAACCAGTCGCAAAAAAAACTGTATTTGTGAAAATGGAACTTCGATGTAGGCATTCGTATAGTTCCAAACCCTGTCACTTCTCTAAAAGTATTTCACTATGATGCCTCTGATGTATTCTGGGCCCGCATATCTTGGAAGCATCCATATTTGGTTCCCAAAATATCAGTAGGTTTAGATAAGTAGGTACGTAATCAATTTGAAAATACTGATTACTGTCACCTAACTCAATAGAACCTTGTTTATAGTAATTCTGAATAACAAAAAGTGGTCAGTGCCTTCCTTCATGCGAATAAACGGAAACGTAAAGCGTTATGACGAACCGCATCAATGTCAACGGGTGTGTGTAGAGAATGTAGAGATATGGCCAGGCCAGTCTGGCATTCCGTTCTCTCCGGCTTCTCTATAGAATAAAATTTAATAAAATAAAATCGATGTAAGGATTAAAATCGATATTTGAAGTATATATCAATGATGTCGATGGAATCGTTTCCCTTCCTACTAATTAATGAGATAGCTCAATACACATTATAATGATTATTAAACTCATTAGTGATTAGTTGGAATTGGTATAGACAGTAGACACTCAAGTACCTAATTATGAAAATAATAGTTACAGTTCTTCGAATGTCTCTTATTGTATTCATTCATGGTACTTTATTTGGAGGCGTTTTAACGGAGTAGATTTTTATGTTGGCGCCTACATAGTTCATTTCTAAAACGGATTTAATGGGGATTGGGGGAGGCAACGGAGAAGACAATGGTATGCACATGTGAGGAGAATGGAGCATGGACAGTTTGGAGTCGACATCGCAGGAGGCTAACCCATCTTCCACAAGCCTATATTACTTTACTTACTTTACGGGTCCGGACTCTAGACCTTGCCACTCCAATGTGCAGCGACAGATATCGCTTTGTGATTTGCCGTTTTTAAGTCCTCCATATTGCATGCCATCCGCATCAGCGGGCACGACAGCAAATGCAAATCGTCCTGCAGCGCCCATTAAGAACAATAAGAAGGAGAAGAAGATTTAATATCCAAATCTGTATAAATATATACAATACTATATACCTACTATGCTTCGTGAAGCTAGTCTACCTCAAGGGTGCGTAGCTATTCCACCTCAAGGGATTAGAGCTAGAGTTCACCTCAAGGGCGCATGTAAATTTTAATAGAGGATTATAAACTACAAATTATCGGATAGCACCCATTTTTCTATTTCACTTTTACATTTGGGTAATCCGCTCGGACGGAGTGATCTATGCCATTTCTACTGTTGGACAATAAGTTAGTATAAGAACGTAGCGAAAATTTTCTCCATTCCCGAGCCCTTCCATGCTAAAAATTTGGCAATTTCTTTAATTTTCCCGTCTTTAGCTTTGTAATTTTTCTTTCATTTTAGGACAACTGTAGACTTTTTTTTTTGTATATTGGCCTCCACCCGTTTGCGAGTGATTTAGCAACTGTAGACTTTTAGAGGATAGAATTCCTTACGAATTTTGTACAACACTGACATCAAAGCAGATTTCTATACGAGCGTATATAAGAGCGTACTACATTGTTAGAAAACATAGACACATGGGCATTTTTTGTTCTTCACGCGTATTTTAGGATTCTTCGCTCGAAAAAAACTTTTTGGGTCTGTCGGAAACTTTTTAGTAGGTACTTAGATCGTCCTACGTAAAACTAACTCCAGGACATGCAATTTACCGCATACGCACCTCCCTCTGCTCAAGTATATATATTTACTTATTGAGAGAGTAATACAATGTAAAAAATATATATATACCCAACTGTTGAAAAATTATAATTGTACCTATGTTATACTCGTATTTGCAAATAAGTAAAAAAAAGAGAAGCATTCAAATACTCGCAATTTAAAATATTATGGCGATGAATTGCGCTGATAATTGAAAAATAACGTAATTATTACCACACTGCGTTATGCTGGTGCTTCAAAAGAGCTTGTTTAAATAGAGGGAGCTATTCTCCTGTATATTTGCTTGTTAGATTCTCATGTTTGTATAATTAGTTCAAAGGTATGAATGTAAGAGAACATACTAATAAAATATCATATGGAATAGTATCATGTATACATATTGTGTACATAACCGTTTGAGTACCACTGGGTTGGGGGAACGCAATAATCTTAACATGCGTCCGGAGGTTTGTTAATTAATATCGTACACAGAGATTCTCAACATTTTATAATTAATACTTTATACCTTACGTGTGTGCAAACATTGCTTTGCGAGTTAGCTAAGTCTACTATAAATTATCTTTACCTTACACTTTATTCCCTACAAAGTAAATCAATTGCGCTATCGCAACATATTCGTACTTTCGTCACAATTATATACAATTCATCCTAATTCTTTTTCTTTTTCAACCTCTCAGATCCATTGGCGGATATAGGCCACCCCTCTGGTCCTCCATAACCCCTGTCCTGGATACACTGCATCATTCTTCCTGCGGTACATTTCCGTACCTGCATCATCAGACAGCACCTATATGAATTTCATTGAGAGTTCCACTAACTCAATATGCAGCGGCTTCGCGCTTGATAGTTGATTATTTTTGTATTTTTGTATTGCTGCTCTTACCCTGTTATTTATTTTTTTTCTTTTTCTTTCTAAAAGTCTCATATTGTTTTGATACTATTCTTGTTTTGATCTTAATGCTATTGTTATTACTTGCATACTGTTACTACTGTCATTACTTTTAATTTCAATACTTTACTTCTAATACTATTGTTTTTTTTTATTGTTGTTTTTTTTTCTTCTTTCTTATCTTATTATTTTTTTCTTTCTAAATCAAATCAAATGTAACCAAAGGCTGAAACTGATTTACCTTAGTACGGGCTCTGCCTAGTTAGGTAAATCTAATTTTAATGCTTATGTATAAATGTTTAATTAACAAAAAAAAAAAAATATCCTTGAGAATTTAGTCGACAAGGTTAATCAAGGGGAATGCTCAATATTTCCTAATATCATGGGCGTCGTCAGGGGGGCAAAGGGGGAAGCTGCCCTCCCTAGAGATTGGAATAGGTATATATTTTTTCGTACTAAATGATAAAACCTCACAAAAAATCACATTATTACCACACATTTTCTTATCATGTCATAAATTTTCTAAAACTAGTGTAAAAAATCCATCAAAATAATTTTTTTTCACAAAAAATTGCCTGCGGCGCCATTTTTTGTTATTCTTTAGAGAAAACATTTTTAATACATAATATTGTGCAAATTACTAAACTTAAATTATTTTCAAATAAACCAAACCACATCACGAACTTCTTCACTATGTCTCACAATAAATTTTCGCCTGCGGCGCTATTTACGCGTTTTTCGTCCTATATCATTTTTGTAAATTTTTGTTGCCCCCCCCCCCCCCCCCAGCTCTGAGGCTGGCGATGCCCATGCCTAATATACTCCTACGTACTTTAAAAGTATTTCAAAGAAAATCCAATTGGCAATTTTAATTTGAGCCGATTCATTAAAAGATTGGTTATATCTCCATCTCCCGTTCATTGAAGTAGAGGGCAATTAAGGACCGCGACTGTTGAGTTAGTACTATAATACTATAGTAACCTGCTAATCAATATTAATAATTTACAATGATTGTTTATCCGTATAATATGTGGCTGCGTAGTATATCTGAATGTACTGTACATACTCAAATATCTTCCTGTACGTAGTTATCTATGCAGATTGCATACCTTCAGTATAATACGCTTGTTTCTTGAAATTCAGTTTACATTTTCGAGACGTAAATGCGAACCCGGCACAATTCTCTTAGCTCAGGAGATCCTAGCTCCGATCGCAATCATGCATTCTGATTTATCCTGAAAATAAATTTTTAGTTTCAGTAATAAGTGAAGGAGGCAAGAGGCTCAGGGTGGAGACAGACTAGGATGGGCCAGACTGTTGCAAGATGTATCGTGTGAAAATCATGATCCTCAGCACTGAGAGACCCATTTGGAAGAAGAAGGAGAAGACATTAAGTAAGTAAATGGGTACCATAATTATATAATTCTGTGGCCTTGATATCAGCTTTTATTAAGATATCAACACTGAGAATTATATTGAGGAATCTCAATTAAACTAGAGATAGTAATTGATAAATAATTTTACTACAATTCCATACCATCTTCATCTTATATTTGGCTGGGTTATTGACTCAAAATATCGTAATATTTTACCCGAAGCCTTTGCCTTCGTCAAGAACCTTTGGCAAGTCCAACTATATAATATGTTTTCTCACATACTTATGCCACTGTCAGCATATGTGGATCAGTTAAGTGTGCAACTGTCAGAATATTTGGATCAATCAAGTATTCCAATGTCAGCATATATTATTATTTTATAAAAATATTAGGTAGACTCTTCGACATTACAGCGCTTAGCCTTTGCGCCGAAGAGTGCACACAGAACAAGTTTCGAACAAAACAATAATAAACACGAAAAAAAAACAACACAACATACTAGTAAAAGAAGGCAATTTACAGGTATCACAATAACATTATAACAATACATGAACAATATCACCATATGAAGAAAACAAAAAGAAACAAGTTATCGAAACTGAAAAAAAAAACATTAGGAACAACCGCATCGAACGCCATTATAAAGTAAACGGTAGTAGGTACCTACGGCGGTCGTACTCGTCGAAGATCGAAATTATTATTAAATATGGATCAATTAAGATCCAATAGCACCCAAAATCATTTATTTCATCCAATTACCTACGCTGGGTTGTAAAAGCTAGTAGGTATTATGAATAGTAGTAAAGCAAACCACCAAGTTAATTAGCGCTCCCATACTTGTCCCACACAACACCCTACGTTCACTTGAGTTTTCTACACACTGTACACCCTTCACCCCATATTCCTCCATACTTAGTCCTGATGGTTGTATATATACTTTCTCATACCCCCCTCTACTACTGACATTTAATCTCATGTGGGATTCTAATGGGTGCCATCATAATAATATAAGTGTTTATTTACCTACAAAATTCCATATTATTTTTGTTAATCAACGGATCTATGTTTAGATCTAAGAAGAAAAAAGAGTCAATTTTTACGGGACGAGTATCCCAAGCTTAAAATCGCATGATGAACAAATTTTGGAAAAAAAAATTACGCTTTTTAAGAACAATTTTTCAGTAGCAGATTTTCAGTACGAGAAAAATTTATTTAGCAGCGCGACATTCACGAAGAACTTTCTTTGAAAAAAAATCAGAGGTGTTTTGATTTATTTTTTCCGAGAATGTATTCAAAAGATATGAAAGATCTGTTTCGCTTATTCACTAGAGAAAGGTTCATTTTTTTACTTTTTTTATTAAATAAGAATTTCATTTTGGAAAATAGCTTTTTAGCAACACCACTACTTTAAGAGTATGCATACCAACATTACAAAAATTTCTAAAAACGGGAGATCTTATATCTCGACAACCGTTACTAAATATGCTTTGGAACGTAATAGAGTAGATGCATTGAACATTTATCTAGGGAATAACCGTAAAAGTTTTTTGATAGACGCAAAATTAAATCCAAAAAATGGAAAAACGCTATTATTACCTTTTTATTTTTTTTTTTATTTTTTTTATTTATTTATTTAAACTTAAAGTAAACAACAAACACATATAAATATAAATGGACATAGTACAGATTATAAAACGTTGTTCACTAGGGCGAACTTATCGCAGAACTGCGATTTCTTCCAGTTAACCCCAGGACAAAACAGAAAAAAAAAGGAGTTGAACAAAAATATAGGAAAAAACAGAAAAAAGAAATTGAATAAAAAAATATATACGAAGTAGAAAATATATACATACATACATTTATCATGCTACTGTTCACTTGATTTTGAATCTTAATGCCGTGGGAAATGACTGTGACGTAATTCTTGGTACCATGCCCTTAAGAATTATAATAATTTACTCAATCTAGATCGTTTTTCTATCGTTCGTAGAATTTATACAGTTCTTACACCCATTGTCTTGGGTAAGAACTATTTTATTGTTACTTACAGCCCTGGGCTAGAAATCTGACATTGTACTAAATATCAAATAACTGATTCCTCCTGGTACTGAGAAAGATAATTGTTTAAAGTAAGTACAGGTACAGGCGTATATCAATTTATATAATTCTCCTCGTAATCGGGTATGAATGTAACGCAGGATCACGGCAACTTTTGCAAAACTTTCGAATATTGAAGGAAAATCCCGCGGGCTTTAGGCCCTCCACATCCCCGGGTAGCTCAGGCGCATTAATAGCGACCTCTTTACCCGCACTTCTAGCAAAATATTATTAAGAGGTGGGCCCAGGGTTAGCCTTAAGGGAGCCCCCCGGCAAACCCCACCCCCGAATTACGTTCCTTCAATATCCTTGTCCGAGGAGGTTACAAAATTTCACTTATTATTACAATATTTCAAACTATATCTATACTTATATGTAAGTCTTACGAGCTATGCTATTCTAATTAGAACGTATTTTATTAATTCAAATTTTCGAATATAAAATAAAGTAAATAAATAAAATAATCTTTATTGTACAGAAACATACAAAGGGCGGGCTTATTGCCAAATGGCAATTTCTGCCAGCCAACCCATGACAGAAACCAAAATGAGACATAACTAATTATAAATTAAGTACCAAAAGGGTACCTTTACCTAACCCTACATTGGAACGGAATTGTAAACATTTTCAGACCCCAGCACCTTAAGCTTTCATTGAAAATTATTAGGCCAATACATAATTTTTTGATTGACATTACAAGCCTTCAAAATGTTTTCAGTCAATGGTGTCGACATTTTTAGAATTTGCGGCTTTAATTAATTACTAAATTTACCTACCAGGTGAACATTGTGCTCCTTTATTTTGTGTATTTTGTGGTACAAAATATTATTAAGTAGAACAGAAAATACTACGCATAAATAAAAATATAATTGAGCAAAAGAATGTAGGTATACACGGGAGTCGCCAGCCTCGGAGCTAGGGGTGGCAACAAAAATTTTATAAAATGATCGAGCACAAATATGCGTAAATATCGCTGCAGGCGAATTTTTTTTGTGAGACATAGTGAAGAAGGTCGCGTTGTGTGGTTTGTTTATTCGAAAATGCAGTGAGACTTTGCACAGTAATACATATGTATGAAAAAGGTTTTTTTATAAAAAAAGCAATAAAAAATAGCGCCGCAAGCAATTTTTTTTATGAAACTGATGGATTTTCATACTAATTTTAGAAAATGTATGATATGGTGAGACAATGTGTGGTAGTAATGTGATTTTTTTTTGAGGTTTTATCATTTAGTATGATGAAATATATATCTTTTCCAATCTCTAGGGGAGGGGGCAGCTGCCCTCTGCCCCCCCTGACGACGCCCATGTACGTATACATGAGTAAGGACAGGGAAGTCTGGCGATTTGTTCTCTCTGCCTACAGACTATTACTAGCTCTGCCTACAGCTAGTAATAGTCCAAGAGCCCGCTGCTTAATTTATGACGTATCTGTTTTTTGATCGAAATGTGGTATAAATGATAGCTTACCAATAGGGTATTACATCGCACTAGGGTTGCCTATCAAAATCCTGCCGCAACCCCCCCTGCCCCCCCCGAAAAGGTCCCTCTTCGCGGTTTTTCGCATTATATAGGAATATGGTAAGAGATAGGAGAAAGTAGTGAATGACAAAAATAATCCTTGCTAAATTCTCTACAAAAAATGATCAGTCAATTTTTTCGTAGAACTAGCGGTTTACCCGCAATGGCCGGTCCAAAACCGAAATTAATTTAAAGTACAAAAAAAATGTATTTAAACTAAATTGGTTGAAAATTGATAAGAGCTACAGGAAAATAGTCAGAGAACGAATTAATTACCATAGTCTTAGCTACAAAAAGAGCTATAATTTATGTTCATACATCTAATAATTTCGGAGTTATTACAATAAAACTCAGTGACGAAAATTCTTAAAATTTAGTTTTTCATAAAATAACCAGTGATATAGCGCCGCAGGCCAAAATTTTTTTTCCATAAAATGTTAGTAATAATGGGTGGAAGAATGTGAAAGAAAAAAAATTAAACTTTTTTTTTTATTTTTTCAAAAAATATCCTGTTTTTTGACCGGCCATTACGGGTAAACTACTAGTCCTATGAAAAAATTCACTTTATGTTTTTTGTAGAGAATTTAGCAAGTATTATTTTTGTCATTGACTACTTCCTCCTATCTCTTACCATATTCCTATAAAATGCGAAAAACCGCGAAGAGGGACCATTTCGGGGGGGGCAGGGGGGGTTGCGGCAAGATTTTGATAGGCAACCCTAGTGCGATGTAATACCCTATTGGTACGCTATCGTTTATACCACATTTCGATCAAAAAACAGATACGTCATAAATTAAGCAGCGGGCTCTCGGACTATAATGAATGTACTATAACAATGGACCACACAGGGACGATGTAATGTATATCGACCCGATATTAATTTAATTTAATCATTAATAAATAAAGCCAGCGTTCTGTGGCATGGCAACAATAGGCTTTCATTGTCGTCTTAATTAAACAGTTGTTTTCATCCATATAACAAGCTGGTGTGGATATATTGGCGCTGTCTCTAAAGCAAAGAGTAAATCTTATAAGCAATATACATATGGAAGATAGCCGCAAATATCATGGAGTGAATCCAAATGTTTAGTGCCATCAAGCAAACGTACTCCAGTGTTTCAAAATCAATTAAGAGACAATTGACATTGTACGAGGGTATTTTTACGATACGTATATTGCACAATATTAGAAAGCAAAATATTATTTCTATGCTGCTCGTTCTTCGGGTTTCCTTACCGCGTGAAGAGTGGTTGAATAACCGAGCTTTCGGCAGCGATACTACTGAAGATGGCAGAGAAATGGATTTATCACGCTGCGAAAGCCTACAAGATTATTCAAAATATTATTATTCCTTCTCCATTATTCTTGGGTATACGGTGTGTAGATTGTCGATGTTGTCGAACTTTTGGCCTACTTGATGAGGCCATCTTCAAGACTAATGTAGTTAAAGCTCGACAACATCATCGACAGTCTACACACGTTATACCCAGGCAAAATGGAGAAGAGATTAAGAATGACCGTGAAAATCTACAAATATATTATTATTTGCTCGAATTGTTTTCAATTTACAAATCTTTCTTGCAAAGCGTTGGATTTTCTACATTGCGAGGTCGGTCGTAAGCCGTAAGTTAAGCTTCAATTCTGCATTGTTATAGGAATAGGAATACAGCATTTTAGTATTATTAAATATATTTTATTAAAATCAATGTGAGACTTGCTTTTCTCCCCGGCGGACCTGAGCCTGGATTTTAGATTTGATGCAACCACTGTTGTGTACGTGTTGTTTTGTAATTAAAGTCATTTTTCCCCTAATCGTAATAGTTTTTGATTTTTTGATAGCCGAGATATTTCGGCCCTTAACGTAGGAGAGTTTTATGTAGAATTTCATATGAATTTTACTCTTCTACGTGTTACTCTGAAATTCAATCAATAATATTATCTCTATTTTTGTATGGAAATTACTTAAGGGTCCCCTGCCTAGGTGGAAATTGGTGGGATTGGGCATACTTTTACTCAAAACATGTATGCCCGATCCCACCAACTACCACCTAGTAAGCAGACCCCTAAGGAATTTCCATACAAAACCACAGATAATTTGAGTGATTATTATAACTGTCATAACCTTTAAGATATAAATCCATACAAAATACAGCATGCAGCTACTTAAGTGAGGGAGATTCTGGGCGGAGATATTTGGGCACCTAACTAAGTAGAGCTGCATGTTGTATTTTGTATGGATTTATATATCTTAAAGGTTATGACAGTTATAATAATCACTCAAATTATCTGTGGTTTTGTATGGAAATTCCTTAGGGGTCTGCTTCCTAGGTGGTAGTTGGTGGGATCGGGCAGTAGTCTTATAAGTCTTCCTTCCGTGTAAAACTAATTCCTTAAACAGATTTATTGATTATTAAAATATTAAACTTAAACATGTAAATGAAAGATAAAAATAAATATTTCTTAATTCTGTTTATGTGTAGACAGGTGTCCCAAAAATACAGTTGGTAGGTAAGTATTTATACCACGTAATTCAAACTCAGTAGAGATAAGACTCTGCTGGTTACAATGTTTCAGTATCTTCTACAACATAGTTGCGTCTATAATTAAAATGAATGCAATTATTACCAGAAATTACTCGACAATGTAGATAAAAATAAAATTACCTATTGAAGTAATTACCTGTAGGTATAAAGGTGGTAATATAATTAGCGAGAAATTACATCCATCAGCCAACCAGGACCGTCCGCAAAGAAAACAGATAATAAATCATTACAATTATGTCATTATGAAATTCTTACTACAATGTATGAAAAATGGACAATTATATTTAATTAAAAATAAAGAAATTACGCGTCAAGGGTCTCAACAACCTTTTAAGATGAGCAGGATGACTGGAAGATATGTCTTTTGTGTTGACCATACCAATTCTTACAATTGTATTGACTATACCGTATTGAATATGTATTCACTATGCCAATTTTTATATTTTTTTTTTCCTTTGCATTTTTTATATGCTTTTATACCTTATGCCTAGTAGATGTTATACCTATTATGTATTGACTATACCAATTTTATGTTTCTTCTCTGTTGCATTTTTATATGTTATACCTTATGCCTAGTAGATGTTATACCTATTATGTCTTTTCTGTTGACTATACCAATTTTTACATTTGATTTGACTATACCGTATTGAATATGTATTCACTATGCCAATTTTTTTTTCCTTTGCATTTTTTATATGCTTTTATACCTTATGCCTAGTAGATGTTATACCTATTATGTCTTTTCTGTTGACTATACCAATTTTTACATTTGATTTGACTATACCGTATTGAATATGTATTAACTATACTGTATTGAGTATGTTGTGACTTTACCAATTTTTTATATTTTATTTTGTATTTTGTATTTTTATATGAATATGAATATGTATCATAATATGGACCTGAGAGGCTTGCACATCCCACCTCCAGATCTGGAATAAAGATATTATTATTATTATTATTATTGCGTTTGCAGTAAGTCCTCCTTTTGGCACACTACGATTGTCTTGTTTTTGTAATTGTATGCATACTTATTTTTCTTTGGCCAATAAAGATTTATTTATTTATTTATTTATAATGAGATAAATAAACGTAGGTACACTAATTCGAATGTTGAGTGGGA
Organism: Ceraclea dissimilis; assembly: GCA_963576895.1. Lineage (NCBI taxonomy): Eukaryota > Metazoa > Arthropoda > Insecta > Trichoptera > Leptoceridae > Ceraclea > Ceraclea dissimilis. The sequence goes on from OY756360.1 coordinate 19,456,002, forward strand.
GAAATAGCAAGGATTAAGGATGAAGAAAGTGGTGGAAACGAGATATTTATGTAAGGATAGAAGTGTGTGGCGCTCTGTTCTCTCTGCCTACCCAGCAAGGGATACGGTATAATGGTATAGATAATTAACCAAATTGTGAGTCCCTGTGCTCTAATAGACTCAATAGGCAGGAAGGGTGCTTTCATGCATATTTAGCTCAAGACGATGGGACTGTAAGAGATCAGTAAAAGGAGTTGAGGTACTATTTTAAACTGCTTCTCTACTACTACTATATTATCACGGTATAGCCAGGGCCGTCTCTCCCATTACCCACGGTGGGCACTTGCCCAGGGCCCCGCGATCCAAGGGGCCCCCAAGCTAGTATATTGTATTATTTTACAAAAATCTAACAATTATTACTGAGTATAAATTATAATTCTAAACAGACTTTTTGGTATTCTAATGAACAGGGGCCCCAACACACAATGCCTGTCTTCCTTATCCACGGGGCCCCCTAGTTCCTGCTAGATCACGAATTGATGATATTACTCATCAAATTTTTTTGTATTCTAATGAACAGGGGCCCCAACAAACAATGCCTGTCTTTCTCATTGCGATCCACGGGGCCCCCTAATTCCTGCCTAGATCACGAACTGATGATGATATTACTTATCAGCTCGGTAAAAAAAATTCGCCTGCGGCGCCAATGTTGCGTTTGTATTATCACTTCACTGATTTTTTTACATAATTTACTGTGTGTTTCATATCGCTTTGTCCATTTCTCTGAAAAAATTTCGCCTGCGGCGCATTATTCCAACTCTGTTAAATAATCTAAAATTTTGTTTTACTTGCGGCCCGTCGCTCATTTATAATTTCAAAGCCCCTTCATCCAAAAAGTTTGTCCGGCCTGCTGCTATAGAAAGACAAGCAGGTTCATTATTTCACACGTTTTCTAAAAAAAAGTCGCCTGCGGCGCTATTCACATTTTGTGTAACACAATGTCATATTTCACCCCCCCCCCCCCCCCGTCGACAATTTTTTCTTGCCCGAGGTCAACAGTTTTTTAGTTTTTGTAATCCGGCCCTGCATAGGGGCCCCATCAGAGTAAAGTGCCCAGGGCCCCCAGTAGGTTAAAGATGGCCCTGGGTATAGCCCATTAATGGTGTAACCAGTAAATGCTGTGGATGTACAAAAATACGAAACATTCTCTTTACACGAACATTGCATGTCATTCAGAATGGGTGGATGTGCCCAATGACTGACTAGATATTATCGTATATCCCAATGTCTACCAACTAACCCATCTCGTTTATCACATTCACTCTGAAAAATTGTTTGAAAGCATGAAACAAAATTATTCAATTACTTACGTAGTGATATTTTAAAAGCAGATCCAAGATTCAAAGTAAGAAGTTTTAAAGTAGAACGTAGTGTATCCATATTTCTATACATAATATGTATTACTCACCATACTCCATAGTGCCAATAAAGCTCAGTTGGAAAGCACTTAACTGGATTGATTCAGACCATTTACCATTCTTAAAACAAATAAAAAAGTATATCCATCCACCACCCCAGCCCCAGCCATTACTACATTAAATTATAAAACCTTTTTAAAGATTTACTCGGAAACACTTAGCGGATTGAAATTTTACCAAAAAGACAATAATAAATTTCAATTTGATTGACGTTTTTTCTACATTATTTTTTCAAAAATCCTCCTCAATTTGAGAGAGACGATGGTCCTAAGTGGGTCATGTTTTGAGAATGTCGAGAATGATGATAATGCATCGAGAATGTATAAAGCAATTGATGCATTCTGCTCTTCACGACAAAAGTTTTTAGCTTAATGTGAAGTAGGTATGTAGGAAAGTATTTGGGTTTGTGTATACTGTATGTATTGGTGTGGATGATGTTTTGTTTTGGATCTGTGTATGACTGAGTATGTTGAATGATTGAGACTTCTATACGACCTTAGTTTGTTTTGTATTATTTCATTTTATATTACTTTATCTTATTTTATCTCATCTCGGAATGCCTTATCTTGCCTTGCATTGCTTTGCCATTCTAAACCTACCGTACCTTACCTCAGATTAACTCACTTTTTAACTTACTATTTTTCTTTATTTTACTTATTTTATATTACTATATCTTATTTTGGTTAATTTATTTTGTTTTGATTTGGGATATACCTAAATTATTTTAGGTATGGAACCGGAATTCATCTGCATTGCACAGACGGAAATACATTACAGTTTTTCCCTCAACGCTACATTATGTGAATGCCTCTTGTCTCTGTTGAGGAAAAACTGTAATTTATTTTGTTTTGATCTGTTTTGGACAATTCGGGCGTAAACTGTTTTGTAAATTATTTTAAAATAAATATAAAAAAAACAAGAGGTCATATTTTCAGCAGTCGGATCATAATTAAGCTATAACGGTATAAGAAAAAAAGGCACATCACTTTACAAATTGGTATTTGAACGCAAAAGAACAATCCCCTCTATCTCTAATTAAGATACAAAGTATGTGAGTAATGCCCGATCCCACCAACTACCACCTAGGAAGCAGACCCCTAAGGAATTTCCATACAAAACCACAGATAATTTGAGTGATTATTATAACTGTCATAACCTTGAAGATATAAATCCATACAAAATACAGCATGCAGCTCTACTTAGTTAGGTGGCCAAATATCTCGGCCCAGAATCTCCCTCACTTAAGTAGCTGCATGCTGTATTTTGTATGGATTTATATCTTAAAGGTTATGACAGTTATAATAATCACTCAAATTATCTGTGGTTTTGTATGGAAATTCCTTAGGGGTCTGCTTCCTAGGTGGTAGTTGGTGGGATCGGGCATAAGTGTTTTTGTATGAAAATAAACCTAATTCGTACTAGGTATTAAAGCATATGTATGTATGTAGATCTAGGTTTTTGCAAGTTTTTCCATCAAAAGCACTTTGAGTTTGATTATAGTGTTTCTATTAGTTTGTATGGAGTGGTATTGTGTTGGAAGAAGTGACGAAGTGTAGGTGAGGATAGAATGTGGAACAGGGGTGAGGGTGTAGATGAAAAGGTATGCCAAACATTACATCGAAACATCGTGCTAAATCAAAATTTTGTTCTCATACAACTGGTTGAAGTTTAAGCGAGTCTCTGAATCTAAACCACATAATCATGGATTATGAATACGTTAAATAACACTTTTTAGATTGGTTACTTGGGGTTGTCCATGTAGCAGTGTGAGAGAGCCTGAATAGTTCCATTCTCTTCACACGTGCAATGTGTTTACTGGTTCAGTGTTGTGTTTCCCGTCAGTACCAGTGTCTTCCTTCGCTGCCTTCTTCGTCTGAAAACATCTTTGACCTTTCCATCTTGTATTGAATGACCACCATTTGAGTGGAAAAGCAAACAGTTTAGAGTCGACCTCGCAAGAGACTATACAGTATATACTTGCCTACTTTTAAATGACCCTAGACCTAGTATAAAAAGAAGAAGAAGAATAGTTACCTAGTTGTAGACGAGTGGAAGGTCTTGCATTCATCATCAGTTATACATATAGGTGCTCCGACGATTTTCAATCGGTTTACACAAGGTGAGCTTTATGTAAATGATTGTCGTCTACTCGTATACCAAACATGGATATCAACTCCCTCAGGTACACTTAAAATGAACGAAAAACAGAAATACGTGAAGAACAAGTAATATACCTATACTACAACATTTGTTCACTGGGGCAAGCATATCATAAGGCTTCGATCTCTGCCTGCTGACACCAAAATATTTGTAGATAATTTACAGTGTAATTTTATCGATGTAATTGAGTATGTTGATGACATCCCTATGTTAGGCAGTCAGGGGGTTGTATGGGGTGGTTTGGTACTACCCCACCACTCTTGACAGTTACACCAAATACCCATTATCGCTCGTATCACAACAGCATATTAATTAATTCCAAAATTACATAAATGTAGGAGTTTCATTATTGCGTCCCGCACAATGGGCCAGCCACTGCTACTGGGTGCCACCTCATGCCCCACGCCTCTCTCCTGCAGACACGTGGGATGAGGAGTGGAGGAACATAAGGTGGGTGTGAAGAAAGTGACGTGGAGGATGAGAATCTTATGGGAGATTCTCAAATAGTGAAAGCTGATTCTCCCATAATTAATTTAGACGCATTGACTAACACTATTTTTACTTCTTTTCTCCTTTCTACCTGTAACATCGAAAGGACATGACGTTTCATACCGGGTCTCTTGCGAGGCAGGCAGATAGGATTCACACTGCTGTACACGTGCCCATTTCTTTTCACAAATAAACGCTTGGCCCACTATGGTGGGCCACTTTGAAATGAATAATATGGTACAGTATATTATACTTTTACTTTTAATTGAAATATGTAAATAAAACATCGAATGAAATAATATAGACATTTAATATGCTTCTCTCAGAAAAATACATTTTTTTAATAAAAATATTAGGAAAAATAGTAATTCTGAGATCGATCGATAAAATGAATGAAGAGAAATAAAGAAAAAAAAAACGATTGGTAAACGTGTGGTCAAGAGTCAAACGTTTTGGAATAATGACCCTTTGAATATACGAATTTCAAAAACTACTGCCTTGATTATTGAAATTAAAACTTGTTAATTAATTGTGCGGCCACGAACCACAGTTTTGAAATATTAACAATGAATATACTCGTAGGTACACACCATCATTGCTGAGACAATTTAATACAGCCGAGCTGTGTAAGATATACAACAGTGCTGTGCAAGGTATTGCCGTACCGTCTCCTCCATAAAGCATAAACCAACATAAATAACTTCAATTGTTTGGTAGCGTATTGTGAACTTTAATTACATTTTGAATTAATTTCGTAATTAAAACTGAAACTTAAGAGCTTTTCGCTTTAGGCGGGCGCCGTGGAACGCTGTGACGGGCCTGAATGGTCTGGGGGGGACCTGGGAGATCAGAATGGCGGGGGGAGGGGGTGTATTATGATTAGCCCCATACAAACGTGTTACATTCATCTCCTTATAATTATTAACGTGATGCTAATTACCAAGTTTTATAATTGTTTTCTAACTCCTTCAATGTCTAATTATATAACTTAATCATTTTATGTATTTTAATTAGACTCATTTTAATTAATACCCTACAGTTTTAGTTGACAATTTAATTTGGTTCTGTAAGGACGTTCGCCACCCATTGAGAATGTTACGTTAATTTTCCGCAGAGATAATGAGAACATGTTTTATACACATGATCTTCTTCTTCCTCTGTTGCCTTCCACGCTTCCTTATTCGCCATACGACCTTTAATTTCTCAAGACTACACACAGCATTAATTTACTGGGTATCCCATTATTGAGATATGCCGTGATGGCATAGGTATAGTAATAAACAGCGATATACCAATATATTTACTTAACTATTTTTTACCCCCCCCCCCCCCCACCGCATCCCTTGCGGGGTAAGTAGAGACAACAGAGCGCCACACTGCCCGATGGATACTTTCACACACTTCTTGCTTCCGTTACATGCATGAAATTCATCGTACACGCACTACGTCTATTTCGTTTACATGCTACACGCCCATTTCTTTTACGTGCTACACGCCCGTCCCTGAGTATTGAGCGATATGATCTATCCAGAATATCCTAGGACGGACACGTTTTTTAACACCCCCTCTTTCACCCACATATACAACCTTTCTGTTATCCTATCGTCATCATTATTTCAATATTCATTTTTTATTAAGAATATTAAACTTCCATCATCTGACGAACTTCATAATAAAATAACAGATAAAGAAAACTAAAATAGAAAATGCCAGACGCAAAAGGTACAATTTACTGTCAAAATAATAAAATCTTTTCAAAAGGAAAATTTGTATCAAAAACGCGCGCTCAAATACCGGGGGATCCCCGTAAATACATATAGCTAGAAAGGTGTAGATATCATGTAGTGTACATAGATATCTACGCACTATAATATATTTACCTACATATTTATGAGTAGTGTAAAAGATATATCACGACATAATATTCTGAAAACACTTCTGCTACTTTCAGGAACAGGGACAGATCGAAATTTATTATAATTTCAAGATTTGTCCCTCACATAGGCGTACCTGAAAAAATATTAATTTACAGGCAAACACTAATGATGATATATTTTGACAATTATTATCATTCTATTTCAATTTGTCATTCTCAGTTCAATGTATGGGGCTTATTATGAAAAAAATTTGGAAAGCAGATTACGCTGGTATGGGCATGTGAGTAGAAGACCCCCCGAATACATTGGTAACCAGGGCACAGTCCTTAGTTATTCCTGGTAGGAGATCTAGAGGAAGACCCAAGCGGAGGTGGCGTGAGGTTGTGAGTCAAGATATCCAGGAGCATCCCCGGAAGATGCACAGGATAGAGCCGAGTGGCGACGGAAAACAAGAATGGTAAACCCCACCATCATGTGGGAATAATAAATGCCCAGGGAGAGAGAGTTCAATGTATGGGGTTTCATAATGTGAAATGTATAATGTGAAATAGGTATGCGAGAAAGTAATTGGTAGCTGGGTTGCTAATGCGCTCGACTGTCAATCGGGTTCGATTTCGATGCTGACTTACATACTGCACTTCAGAATACAAGATTTTTTAGTTTTACTTAAATATGAAAATGAAGTGCAAACATTTATTTTTAATTAAAAAAACGTATTTGGGTGTACAGTGTACAAAGTAATCTGCAAGAAATATGAGTAAGATTAATCTCATTGGAAAACAATACACTGCAACATCTTAGAGACCTTTGAAATGGGATTGACAATGGAATAATAGGTATAATATATGAAATCTAATGCTCAATAGGTAATAAAAGATACAGTCATATAATATACTTTGTAGATTATCTCTCGAATCCTTCAATTCGATTCTTATCCAATTCTTAAAGAAGCAGTAAAAGTGTTTTATTACTATCAAAGCCAGCACTGGTGATATTGGAGAGGAGATGTACCACCACAACTTTACAAGTCACAAACTTGGCAATTTATTTGATATGTCAGCCATCCACTCATCTATCCTGATACTACCCCATTACCACCCCGTTTAAAGTAAAAGAATGGTAAAGAGAGTGCCTCTCTCTACACCCCCTATGTGTGTACATTACATTATACCATCATTCGCATCCTTTTTTTTTTTCTTCAACTAAATCCATACACTTTTTTTATATATTTTTTCGATAAGCTGAGTGTCTACCAGGATAACATAAGAAAGGAGTGTGTATGTAAGAAATCTCGAATTGAATAAATTTTCTCTGAACAAAACTGTTCTCTCGAGAGATTTAGACGCGACAATCCTAGTGTTGAGTTTATTCGTATTTTATTATTATGAAAAGTGTGTGTGTCGGTGACAAATAAAGGATATAAAATGTTCAATTTGTCGTCCATATAATACGATGTCTAGGAGAATATTGTTATTGGATGAACCGCATGACAGTTCGTATTCAATAAACTCCAATGTGAACAAAAAATATCTTATTTTTTCATCTTGTCTGTTTCTGTTTCCCTAATACTCTCATTGTTTTGGTGCCTTATTGGCATACCTTCTTTATTACTTGTGATTTGACAATTTGTCCCTTGTGTCCTGTCTGATGAACTACGGAGAATATTTTGACGCATCTACATTTCGACGCAATAAACCTACCATTTGTGTAATGCATGTCATTATATCAATAAAGTTTTTTTATTAAAGGAAGTTTTGTGAATCATATTTTAAGTTTCACTATTTTCGCATCATCTCTATGCATTTTATACTAAATGCAACGAGCATCTATGAACCATTGATTACGAGTATACTAGTATTATTGGTGTAGTATACGATTAATCCCGGAAAAATCCCGTCCTTTCACCTCTAAATTTTCAGCTTGGAATAAGTAAATTGACAGAAGGTTTTCTATAAATTTCGTACTGACACAAACCAGTAGTGACAGGATGGTTCACGCAATTCTACGAATGGTAATTGTGATGAATGATGTTTAGGGCAGTATGAAATGACATAGAAATAAATCAAACTATCACATTGTACGTAGTGTTTGAGATAGTGGACAGTAGTTAAGTGCACTAGCATGTTATGGTACTTAGCATTCATTAGTCGTAGAAGGGAGAAGATTCACCCACACACGCATTAGGGAAAGATTTTTTTTATTTTTTACAATTTATTAATTACTACGACAGCTATTTAATTATCGAACTATGTAGCTCAGAATTGATAACAGTAAGGTACGTGGACCCCTATTTTTCTTCTTCTTCTTCTTCTTTAGCCCTCTGTCCTCCACTGCTGGATATAGGCCTCTTCTATATTCCTCCATTCCTTTCTGCTGTTTGCAGCCAGTTTTTTCCCCCTACAGCGGCTATGTCGTTGGACCACCTCTTTTGGGGTCTTCCGACGCCTCTATTTTTACAGATAACTAATTTGAATATGACGCAATCATCGCGTGCTATATCTAGATCTCTACGGATTCAAAAATATGACCTCTTAATTATAATATCTTCAGCTTCAGAAATAACTACTGCACAATGCACATCATTCTACAGGAAGCTAAAAGTGGTTGTGTAATACACCAGCACTAACGAGATTTTAATCTGAAACCTCCAGATTAATTATAAGTCGGAGCTCCAACCCACTGTGCCAACTCTACTCTGAATCGGAATTAATTATTCATTTTAATACTGTGTAGTAATATTGTAATGAGATAAATTGTTAAATATTTTATTTCACATTTTTTTATTATGTAATTATTTCTAAATTGATCAAATTCACACGAAGTTTAAAATCATCAATAGTAAGTACTTCAAAAAGCTTTGATGAAACAAAGAAAGAAGAAATACTCTTACGTACATGCAATAAGTATTTTAATGATAAGTCAACATCATTGCTGAATGATTATTTAATTCCTGATGGTTTTATCATTAGCTGACTCCTACGTGACGCCGTGCGAGGAATTGAAGAAAAATAAATTAATGGACGTCATTAACTACTCATTAACTCCTATATTGTATAGAATTAATGGAAATATACATATACCTAACAGAAAATTTATACTGGTATACAATATTTATTAATAATTACATTTATGCTCCATAAATAGCAATTAATAATTGCTATTAAGACCTCTATTTATATCGATTAATTACTGTGCATTTCATTAAACCATCCAATAATTATAATCCAGTTTATACAATAAACCATACCTACTAAGTAACTATAATTAATTACAAATTATACCTAGCCACTGGAACATATTATAACTAGGTTCTTTACTAAGGTATGTAAATACTAGTTTATGCACTATTGAAATATGAAAACTCTGGAATCTGGATATACGAGTATAAATAAACTAATATAATTTATGTTTTTTGAGAACTTTGTATGCTCTTCGTAGATCATTCGTTATTTATGGGTGAAGTGCCGATTTTAAAAAAGAAGTAGATTGAAAGCCAGCTGTCCACTTGACATTGTCGAATCTCGATTCAAAATCAGCTTTTGCATCGCAGTTGGTGGATTGCACTCAATGGGCTTAGGATGGGTCTAGGTGACATGCTCCACAAGCGGGGAATGAGGGATGATCACAGTGTGACTGTGGACACCCGAAGAAAACTATGAAGCATATCTTGCGTGATTGCCCCATACGCGCTTAGCATTGACAGTGCTGCCAGACTGGCTCCAGAATTCCTCCAGTGGCTATAAGCCCTGGATGAAAGACTTTAAAATGCTGTTAAAATTAGTACTCGGCGTTGCCAAACGATAAATAAATAAATATTGAATAAATGGCGTAAAAGTTGTATAAATTGGTACATAAAAATCGTCTCGTCGTATACGTAATACAAACTAACAATATAACTAATTGTCTACTTAATCCATAATTGGAAAGATTATTTCTAAGTACGTAATAAATGAAAATTACTAAGTCCTCTTATAGCACAACTAAACTTATTATAATTTAATTAATATTCATCCGGTTGCTTCTGTAACTACGTATAGAATGTTTATTTTATGTTAATAATTATAATATCGACTGTAATTTTATGATGAAACAAGAAACATAACCAACATGAAGAATAAAATCATCATAACATCGTGTATTCTTGAGAAAAAAATAATATTACAAGTAATTCTTATTATTGAATGCAATACCATTTAAGAATATGGAAATAAATTAATGAGATCAAACGTGTTCTGAATCAGTAATGATATTGTAACGTGTAGTGATAATAATTTTATGGGTCCAGTAACAGTGCCTTGGGGCACTCCGCATAATTGAATTATTTTTTTCAAGTTGCTCTCAAACGTGTTTGACTGATTTTTTGAAAGTCGTTTCGGGTCCCATACTTAATAATATTTTTGATTGCTCATCAATTAATGTCATATTAGTGAATTGAATGATTTCGTTATTTTTTGCAGTGCACAGTGGTTTGAAAGAGCACCAACAAATAATTATAATCCAGCGACTTGCGTTCGATATAAATTCAAAAACAAACTTACCTAAAGACGAATCTTCTTGTTCTTCAGCTGTTGTTTTTCTTGCCTCTTCGACCTTTAATGTCAGGTACTATCTCGGCAGCCAATCTTTTCAGAAACTCGATGTTACCCTACGGTTTTTCAATGATTCTTGAATATAAAATAGGTTTCTTCTTCTTTACCTTGTCAGCCTCTCTGGGTCCATTGCTGAACATAGGCCTCTCCATTGATCTCCACAGCTGCCTATCGTGGGCAGACCGCATCTTACTTACTTTACATTTCGTGTAGCGCGGTGATCGGAAGTGTCTTCACCCATTCGGGCGGAGTCAAAAATACTCGTAGGACTAGAGTCTTGGATCCAGTGCTTTCAACCAGTCCACTGCCTCCGGCGTCGCCTCATGGATGTCTTGGAGGCTTCTACTGTACTTCTTTATGTGGCACTCTTGCACTACGTGTCTTACAATCTGCACAGCTCCACACTCACAATCAGGGCTGTCCTTCTTTCCCCACCTCCAGAGTGAGTAGGTAATTGCGCAGCATCCATGTTCCTTTCTCACTCTGTTCTGCTGTACCAAACTTTTCTTGGAAGATCGAAACCTGGTACTCGGGTATTGGGGTTTGCCACTAGGTGTTTGTTTTTTTAATCTTCTCTGTCTCGTCTCGTCTGACCACCTTGCTTTAGGCCTACCGACACTTCTTCTGCTTGTTATAGGTCGTCACTCCAGATCATTCTTTGTCTGTGGTAAATAGATTAACAAAGTAATATTGAATTCCCAAGGTAATATTGAAGATGGTTGGACGGAGTGCAGAAGGATGCACAAGTGGTCGGCATCAGGGACTGGAGGAGCACAGCCGAGGACAGGGGGGAATGGCGACGACAGCTGAGGAAGGCCAGGACCCACAACGGGTTGTGCCAATCATGATGATGATTGAATTCTTCTCTCAATCTAACTCACTTCTTTAAAAGACATATTTTCCTTGCAGTTTACCTTTAGTTTACAACATTAGAGAGAGTACAGGGTCCTTATTACAATTATCTTTATGATGCCACGTAATAAGTTAAATGATTTTACGATGTAAATTTTATAGGCGATCATGAATTAAATTATGGTGCATGCAATAATGCATCATATAATAAATTGAACGACCATTGCCTGATATAAAACTTATTTCTTATAGCCTTAAATTACTCCATATTGGCATCTTTCATCACACATTCTTCAAGAGAGTTAGTCTTAATTTGTTAATTATAATTCAATGTGCATCCACGTTTAATTTAATATAATAAACTAATATGTAATCATGTTTTCGATAAATTTATTCATTGAAAAAAACATTGCTACCGTATAATGACTTTGAAGAAATTGTTGCCAGGGCATCACAAACTTTCCTTAATTTTAGCCAAAAAGTTAGGAATCTATTTATATCATTGTAAATATTGGGGCTTGAATTATTAATTTATCTCCCGCGCATACCTTAAAAGTTACAACGTATCTGGATGTTGGGTATTTAGTTATAATTGGATCGGTCCCCATATTTTTACCCACTAAATAGTGACACCCTTTCTTAATACCGAAACGACGGTGTCAAGACTTTTCCATAGATTGGAATGCTATGCATGTTCATCAATTGCAATGGTAAAGAGCATTCATAGTTATTGAGTCCTAGAGTATAAAAAAAGCAGTCTGTAGATTTTCCGTATAAAAATCGAGTGGGTTGGAAAATATAGAGAGAAAAAGCATAAGACAAAATTATTCCAATAAAAAAATGTACCCCCTCGTAAGAAATATTTGAGGCAATTGCATTGCTCGTTTGCACTCTTACCTCGGCTCTGTTGCAATAAAATCTATTTTGAGTATGTTCTATTGTTACCAGGAGTCTGTCAATAGATTAATAATTAATTAGTAACGATCGAGCTGTTCGTTAGGTACTAGCTTTTGTATACCCGGCGCGGCGTGGAGGTATCTAAATAAATAAAATTATTTTAAAAGAATACCTACATTATTATTGATATTGCACTTAAGTATAATCATGTCTAGATTGAGATCGCTCGTAATCTAAATGGACTACAACCGAAAAAAATGATTTTTCTTTGACCTAAATGACGTTAGCAAATAAACAAATTCAAATCATTTTTTTAAGAACTCCAATTCTTTGATAACTGATTTTTATGACTAAATTAACGTGCACCAAAGTTCAAGTCAAATGTCCACCATCGAGACCAGTGACATAACGAGGAGGTATTTTCAGGACAGCTCGCTGTCACAAACAAAAATATTTTCATAATGTCCTTTTTTATGAAGGACCCACGTACTGTATGAGTACGTACTAACTCCTTTTAAGTAAAGTATTAAAATATTCAATACTTACCTTGCGGGTCAGGAGGGGGGGGGGGGGGGGGGGACAATCGTTTTGCCGGACAATAAAATATGTTCCTAATTAATTAAATCAATAGTACTTAATAATACTTATTTAAGCAAACAAACAATAACAAACCCGTTAAGGGTTGCTCCCTCCCACTTACCCTGGATGATGAAGGAACGCTAGTTCCTATGTCATCCAATATTTGTGCAAAAACAGTTCTAGGGAGGGCTCAGGGTTCGCCAGAAGGGCTCCCCCCGACAAACCCCTCCCTGATTTAAAACAACCCTCAACGTTCACAAAAAGTCCTTATATACTAATACAATTTCCTATATACTATCTTACAGTTACGTATTTACTACGTACTAGAATTCTTACAGCCTAAACATAAAAAACAGCATAATTGACATGCAATGCCTAGGATTGACCCTGACTTTAGGAAAAGGGCCAACCGGCGCAGAAGCAGGGAAACAAAGAAAACCGCACCCAACCCGCGTAACGGACAGGGTAACGGCTCCCCGTGGTACCCTACAGTACCAGCGACCCCCAACGTCCGCTGTGGAGAAAAGTACCTGGAAACAAAATAAAGCAGAAACGTAAAATATGAAGATGAAAAACCAGGACATGCAAGCAATTAAAGGCGCCCAAAATAAAGAAAAAATATATAAAATATACACAGTGAAAAAAGAAAAATATAATATCAAATTACAGTACAAGTATAAGGCAGGTTGTTACTCAGGTTCAACATAGAATGCCGCCTCCCAAAGTAGGAGTATGGACATCACAAAGTAAACACAAAGCGTTAAGTCTCGGCCCAGAGCAGACAAATTCAAGTTATAAGTCAGACCATAACCTCCGGAATGGGGCCAGGCTGACGGAGCTCCTCCCACCTCGACCTCCATACATCAACAAAAGATTTGAAGCGTGCAAAGTTGGTAGGATTTAGCATCAGCTCCCCAAACCATATAGGTCGGGGAGTGTCTTCAGTCAAACCATCAATCATATCCTCTCTCGCGTCATTCATTATTTCGCACTCCCACAGGATATGTTCAGCGTACTGAGCACCCCCGCCACAAGGACACCACGGCTCTGACACTAGATTTAGTTCAAAAAGTTTTCCTTTCAGATCCCCGTGCCCCGTGACCAGCTGGGATGAAAAGTGATCCAGCACGATGAACTTTCTCCTCATTCGAACTCTGAGATCGGGAAAGAAACAATAGACAAGTCTACCGCTCCTACCCGAGTCCCAACGCTCTTGCCATACATCCATCGTTCTTTCATAGATCCCCCCGACAGCACGCTCCAAACCTCCATTTCCAGGCTCGATTCTCAGCTCAACTCCATAATAGACTACGGTTCCCTCAATTCCAAGTGTACGCTTTGCTACATGCTGTTGCACTTCTAAATCCGCTGGCAACACACCAGCAATCACCGGAAGACCTTCACTTGCGGCAGTCCTGTATGCTCCTGTCACGCTCAAAAGGGGGGTTCTTTGTCCTCTAATTAAGGCCAGAGCAACGGATTCAATAGCCAGTCTGTGGGACCATACTCGCGCCGCATACGTCACCTGAGCAACGTAGGTCGCGCGATATATGGTTAACAATGTTTTGGGCTGAAAACCCCATGTTCCCTTGCTAACTCCTCTCAGCATCATGAACAACGCTCTTGCCTTCTCAGATACCGCCTTCACGTGAGGAATAAAAGAAAAACCGCGATCGAGCACCACACCCAGGTACCGAAATTCATCAACTACCTTGATAGACTGGTTTCCCATCCTCAGAACTGGATTTCGGTTTCGACTCAGGTTTCCCTTCATAATCATAGCCGCTGTCTTCGCTGGAGAGAAATTCAAACGATTCGTCAATCCCCATTGTAGTATTTTGTCAATAACGTCAGCAAACAATGACTCAACCGCCCTTCTGGAGTTTCCAGCGACCAACAGAAGTGCATCATCCGCATACGCTATTATCGTGGCTGAATCCGGCAGTGTCATTGTAAGAAGGTCATCAAAGAGGATATTCCATAGCAGGGGTGCGAGAACGGAGCCCTGTGGACAGCCCATTGTAACCTCCCTAGTTATCACACGCCCACCGTATGCAATTGTGATTTGCCGGTTTCTAAAGTAGTCAGAAACTATGTTGAAGAGGTCTCTGGGACACTGACGCATCTTTAGCTTGGCAAGAATCAAAGGCCACCAGGCATTATCGAAGGCACCCGAAATATCAAGAAAAACGCCCAACACATACTTCTCCTTTCTCTCATTCTTCCACTTCATACATTCTAGAATAGCATGCTCAGTAGATACACCACGACAAAAACCATATTGTTGAGGACTTCCCGGAGTTAAAGCGTCACTCAATCTGTTCCTAATTAAAATTTCAAGGATCTTTCCAAAAGTCGATAGCAAAGTTATCGGTCTGTAAGCTTTAATGTCAGATAGAGGCTTGTCGTTCCCCTTTGGTATAACTCTAAGCAGGCCACTCTTCCAGACACTCGGGAAGGTTCCACACTCAAGGCATTTCTGCATCAAAGTGAGCACCCTATACGGACATATCTCCCAAACTTTCTTCACAATCATACCCGTTATTCTATCTAAGCCCGGCGCCTTACGAGCCCCCAGACCACTGATTATTTCCTGCAGTTCATTGTATGTGACCGGAGCCCTCTGACGAGTTGAAGCTGATGCTATTGGGGGGTGTCTTGCCAATATTCTCAGTTGCCTATGATGCAGTGTATCCCTCTCAGCTGAGTCCAATGGAATTAAGCCATCGAGCAATGCCCTCAAGGTTGAGTCAATACCCAGTGTTTCCACTCCATCTTTCACAATACTGGAAAGGTATGAGTCCGCAGTGCGCGTCTCTCGTAGGACAGTTTTAGTAGTGGACCATGGATCAGCGTTTCCCACCTCGGATATCCATTCCTTCCAAGATTCCGATTTTGCCTGTCTGATTGCT